>JAVJHS010000626.1:0-17641 GCA_032873175.1 Leptopilina drosophilae | reverse complement strand
AATTATTCAGAGGAAGTACACACTGTCCTTCCTTTTCCGAGTGTAATAACTAAAATAAATTAAGGAAATGTTGAATCATCAACAACACCTAAACAGAGTAAGGCTGAAATTCAAAGAAATTATCGCGAAAGGCAAAAATTGAAGCGTAAAGTTGATAATGCAAATTATTCAGAGGAAGCAAACACTTCCCTTGTTTTTCCGAGAGCAATAAATAAAATAAATGAAGGAAATGTTAAATCATCAACAACACCTAAACAGAGTAAGGCTGAAATTCAAAGAAATTATCGCGAAAGGCAAAAATTGAAGCGTAAAGTTGATAATGCAAATTATTCAAAGGAAGTACACACTGTCCTTCCTTTTCCGAGTGTAATAACTAAAATAAATGAAGGAAATGTAGAATCATCAACAACACCTAAACAGAGTAAGGCTGAAATTCAAAGAAATTATCGCGAAAGGCAAAAATTGAAGCGTAAAGTTGATAATGCAAATTATTCAGAGGAAGTACACACTGTCCTTCCTTTTCCGAGTGTAATAACTAAAATAAATGAAGGAAATGTTGAATCATCAACAACACCTAAACAGAGTAAGGCTGAAATTCAAAGAAATTATCGCGAAAGGCAAAAATTGAAGCGTAAAGTTGATAATGCAAATTATTCAGAGGAAGTTCACACTGTCCTTCCTTTTTCGAGTGTAATAACTAAAATAAATGAAGGAAATGTTGAATCATCAACAACACCTAAACAGAGTTAGGCTGAAATTCAAAGAAATTATCGCGAAAGGCAAAAATTGAAGCGTAAAGTTGATAATGCAAATTATTCAGAGGAAGTTCACACTGTCCTTCCTTTTCCGAGTGTAATAAATAAAATAAATGAAGGAAATGTTGAATCATCAACAACACCTAAACAGAGTAAGGCTGAAATTCAAAGAAATTATCGCGAAAGGCAAAAATTGAAGCGTAAAGTTGATAATGCAAATTATTCAGAGGAAGTTCACACTGTCCTTCCTTTTTCGAGTGTAATAAAAAAAAATGAAGGAAATGTTGAATCATCAACAACACCTGAACAGAGTAAGGCTGAAATTCAAAGAAATTATCGCGAAAGGCAAAAATTGAAGCGTAAAGTTGATAATGCAAATTATTCAGAGGAAGTACACACTGTCCTTCCTTTTCCGAGTGTAATAACTAAAATAAATGAAGGAAATGTTGAATCATCAACAACACCTAAACAGAGTAAGGCTGAAATTCAAAGAAATTATCGCGAAAGGCAAAAATTGAAGCGTAAAGTTGATAATGCAAATTATTCAGAGGAAGCAAAAACTTCCCTTGTTTTTCCGAGAGCAATAAATAAAATAAATGAAGGAAATGTTGAATCATCAACAACACCTAAACAGAGTAAGGCTGAAATTCAAAGAAATTATCGCGAAAGGCAAAAATTGAAGCGTAAAGTTGATAATGCAAATTATTCAGAGGAAGCAAACACTTCCCTTGTTTTTCCGAGAGCAATAAATAAAATAAATGAAGGAAATGTTGAATCATCAACAACACCTAAACAGAGTAAGGCTGAAATTCAAAGAAATTATCGCGAAAGGCAAAAATTGAAGCGTAAAGTTGATAATGCAAATTATTCAGAGGAAGTACACACTGTCCTTCCTTTTCCGAGTGTAATAACTAAAATAAATGAAGGAAATGTTGAATCATCAACAACACCTAAACAGAGTAAGGCTGAAATTCAAAGAAATTATCGCGAAAGGCAAAAATTGAAGCGTAAAGTTGATAATGCAAATTATTCAGAGGAAGCAAAAACTTCCCTTATTTTCCGAGAGCAATAAATAAAATAAATGAAGGAAATGTTGAATCATCAACAACACCTAAACAGAGTAAGGCTGAAATTCAATGAAATTATAGCGAAGCCAAAAATTGAAGCGTAAAGTTGATAATGCAAATTATTCACAGGAAGTACACACTGTCCTTCCTTTTCCGAGTGTAATAAAAAAAATGAAGGAAATGTTGAATCATCAACAACACCTGAACAGAGTAAGGCTGAAATTCAAAGTAATTATCGCGAAAGGCAAAAATTGAAGCGTAATGTTGATAATGCAAATTATTCAGAGGAAGTACACACTGTCCTTCCTTTTCCGAGTGTAATAACTAAAATAATTGAAGGAAATGTTGAATCATCAACAACACCTAAACAGAGTAAGGCTGAAATTCAAAGAAATTATAGCGAAAGGCAAAAATTGAAGCGTAAAGTTGATAATGCAAATTATTCAGAGGAAGTTCACACTGTCCTTCCTTTTTCGAGTGTAATAAAAAAAATGAAGGAAATGTTGAATCATCAACAACACCTGAACAGAGTAAGGCTGAAATTCAAAGAAATTATCGCGAAAGGCAAAAATTGAAGCGTAAAGTTGATAATGCAAATTATTCAGAGGAAGTTCACACTGTCCTTCCTTTTTCGAGTGTAATAACTAAAATAATTGAAGGAAATGTTGAATCATCAACAACACCTAAACAGAGTAAGGCTGAAATTCAAAGAAATTATCGCGAAAGGCAAAAATTGAAGCGTAAAGTTGATAATGCAAATTATTCAGAGGAAGTTCACACTGTCCTTTCTTTTTCGAGTGTAATAAAAAAAAATGAAGGAAATGTTGAATCATCAACAACACCTAAACAGAGTAAGGCTGAAATTCAAAGAAATTATCGCGTAAGGCAAAAATTGAAGCGTAAAGTTGATAATGCAAATTATTCAGAGGAAGTTCACACTGTCCTTTCTTTTTCGTGAGCAATAAATAAAATAAATGAAGGAAATGTTGAATCATCAACAACACCTGAACAGAGTAAGGCTGAAATTCAAAGAAATTATCGCGTAAGGCAAAAATTGAAGCGTAAAGTTGATAATGCAAATTATTCAGAGGAAGCAAAAACTTCCCTTGTTTTTCCGTGAGCAATAAATAAAATAAATGAAGGAAATGTTGAATCATCAACAACACCTAAACAGAGTTAGGCTGAAATTCAAAGAAATTATCGCAAAAGGCAAAAATTGAAGCGTAAAGTTGATAATGCAAATTATTCAGAGGAAGTACACATTGTCCTTCCTTTTCCGAGTGTAATAACTAAAATAAATGAAGGAAATGTTGAATCATCAACAACACCTAAACAGAGTAAGGCTGAAATTCAAAGAAATTATCGCGAAAGGCAAAAATTGAAGCGTAAAGTTGATAATGCAAATTATTCAGAGGAAGTTCACACTGTCCTTCCTTTTTCGAAATTAATAAAATAAATGAAGGAAATGTTGAATCATCAACAACACCTGAACAGAGTAAGGCTGAAATTCAAAGAAATTATCGCAAAAGGCAAAAATTGAAGCGTAACTGTTACGCGTCAATTTGTGCCTTTCGCGATAAGTTCTTTGAATTTCAGCCTACTCTGTTCAGGTGTTGTTGATGGATTCAACATTTTTCCTTCATTTTTTTATTTGACACTCGTATAAAGGAAAGGGACAATGTGAACTTCCTCTGAGAAGTTGCATTATCAACTTTTCGCTTCAATTTTGTGGCCGTCGCGATAATTTCTTTGAATTTCAGCCTTACTCTGTTTAGGTGTTGTTGATGAAGTCAACATTTCCTTCATTGATTGTAGTTATTACACTCGGTAAAGGATGGACATATGTGTAACTTCCTCTGAATAATATGCATTATCCAACGGTATCGCTTCAATTTGTGCCTTTTGCGAGTAATTGGTCCTTTGAAGTGGTCAGCCTGAACTCTGTGGGTGAGGTGGTGTTGATGATTCAACATTTCCTTCAGTATTTTTGTTTATGGCTCACGGAAAAACAAGGGAAGTTTTTGGCTTCCCTCTGAATAGATTTCTATTATCAACTGTACGCTTCAATTTTGTGCCTTTACGCGAGAATTTCTTTGATAATTCAGCCTTACTCCTGTTCAGGGGGTGTTGATGATTCAACATTTCCTTCATTGTGTTTTTATTACACTCGAAAAAGAAAGGACAGTGTGAAACTTCCTCTGAATGATTTGCATTATCAACTTTCCGCTTCAATTTTTGCCTTTACGCGATAATTTCTTTGAATTTCCAGCCTAACTCTGTTTAGGTGGTGTTAAGTGATTCATCATTACCGTCATTATTTTTTATAGGACACTCGAAAAAGAAAAGGAAAGTGTGAACGTCCTCGAAAGATTTTGCATTATCAACTTGACGCTCTCAATGTTTGCCTGTCGCGATAATTTCTTTGAATTTCAGCCTTACTCTGGGCAGGTTTTGTGGATGATTCAACAATGTCCTTCATGTATTTTGTATTACACTCGAAAAAAGAAGGACAGTGTGAACATCCTCTGAGTAATTTGCATTATACAACTTTACGCCTTCAATTTTTGCCTTCCGCGATGATTTTCCGTTTGAATTTCAGCCCGTACACTGGGTAGTCGTTGTGGATGATTCAACATTGCCTGCAATTTGTTTTATGTACACTCGAAAAAGGAAGGACAGTGTGAATCTTCCTCGGAATAATTAGCATTATCAACGTTTCGCTTCAATTTTTGCCTTTCGCTAAAAGTTTCTCGTGGATATTTTCAGCCTTTCAACTGTTTAGGTGTTGTTGAGGATTCAACATTTCCTTCTATGATTTTAGGTATTACACACGCGAAAAGGAAGGGACAGTGGGGCTACTTCCTCTGAATAATTTGCATTATCATCATTACGCTTCAATTTTTTGCCTTTCGCGATAATGTACTTTGATTTTCAGCCTTACTCGGTTCAGGTGTTGTTGATGAGTCAACTTTTCCTTCTATTTTTTTTTATTAACACCTCGGTAAAGGAAGGACAGTGGTGGTACTTCCTGTGAAGAATTTGCATTATCAACTTTAACGCTTCAATTTTGTGCCTTTCGGCTAGAAGTTTCATTGAAATTTCAGCCTTACTCTGTTTAGGTGTTGTTGGAGAATCAACTTTTCCGTCAATTATTTTATTTTATTGCGCTCGAAAATAAGGGAATTTTTGAACGTCCTCTGTATAATTAGCATTATCAACTGGTACGCCGGCAATTGTGTGCCAGTCGCGATAAGCTTTGAATTTCAGCCTTACTCTGTTCAAGGTGTTGGTTGATGATTCAACATTTCCTTCTTTTTTTGTTATGACACACGTAAAAAGGGAAGGACAGTGTGTACGTCCGGGTTATAAAATTAAATAAAAAAAAAATTGCATTATCAACTGTTCGCTTCAATTTGTGGGGCGTGCGCTATGAAGGTCATTGAATTTCAGCCTTACTCTGTTTTAGGTGTTGGGGATGATCCAACATTTCCGTCATTTTTTTTAGATATGCGCTCGGAAAAACAAGGAAGTGGGTGCTTTCTCTGTCTAATGTGCTATTATCAACTTTACGCCTTCAATTTTTGCCTGTCGCGATAATGTCATTGAATTTTCAGCCTTATCTCTGTGCAGGTGTTGGTGATGATTCATCATTTCCTTCAGTTATTGTTGATGTTTTGCTCTCGGAAAAACAAGGGAAGTGTTTGCTTTCCTCTGATTAATTTGCATGATCAACTTTAACGCTTCAATTGGGTTGCCTTTCGCGAGAGGTTCTTTGATTTTCAGCCTTAACTCTGTGTAGGTGTTGTTGATGATTCAACACTTTCCTTCATTATTTTTTTTATTACACTCGGAAGAAGGTAGGACAGTGTTTTGAACTTCCTCTGAAATAATTTTTGCGTTATCAACTTTACGCCTTCAAGTTTTGCCCTTTGCGATAAGGTTTCGTTGAAGTGCAGCGGACTCTGTTCAGGTGGTGTGGTATGAGTCATACAGTTCCTTCAGTTTGTTTCTTAGTACACTCGAAAAAGGAAGGACAGTGTGATCTTCCTCTGAATAATTTGCAGTATCAAACTTTACGCTTCATTTTTTGCCTAGCGCGATAGAGTTCTTTGAATTCGCAGCCTTACTCTGTTTCAGGTGTTGTTGATGATTCGACATTTCCTTCATTGTTTTTATTACACTCGAAAAAGAGAGGACCAGTGTGATGTTCCTTCTGAATAAGTTGCATTATCTACGTTACGCTTCAATTTTTGCCTTTCGCGAGAATTTCTTGGAATTTCAGCCTTAACTCTGTTTAGGTGTTGTTGATGATTCAACATTTCCTTCAGTGTATTTTAGTTATTACACTCGAAAAAGGAAGGACAGTGTGAACTTCCTCTGAATAAGTTGCATTATCACCGTTACGCTGTCTATTTTTGCCGTGCGCGATAATTTCTTTGAATTTCAGCCTTACTCTGTTCAAGTGTTGTTGAATGATTCAACATTTCCCGGCATTTTTTGTTTAGTACACTCGAAAAAGGAAGGACAGTGTGAACTTCCTCAGAATAATTTGCATTCTCAACTGTTACTCTTCAAGGTTTTGCCTTTCGCGATAAGGCTTTGAATTTTCAGCCTTACTCTGTTGAGGTGTTGTTGATGAGTCAACATTGCCTGCAGTGGATTTAGTAGTACTCTCGGAAAAGGTGGACAGTGTTAACTTCCGCGGAAGAATGTTGCATTATCAACTTGAACCGCTTCTATGTGTTGCTTCGCGCGATAATTTCTTTAGGAATTTCCACCTTACTCGGTTTTGGTGTTTTTGAGGATTCAACATTTCCTTTCATTTATTTTATTTAAGTTGCTCCTCGGAAAAACAAGAACAGTTTGTTGCTTCCTCTGTTTAATTTGCATTATCAACTTTACGCTTTCAATTTTTGCCTTTCGCGATAATTGCTTTGGAATGTCAGCCTAACTCTGTTTAGGTGTTGTTGATGATGCCATCAGGGCCTTCAGTTATTGTAGGTATTAAACACGCGAAAAGGAAGGACAATTTGGGTACTTCCTCTGACATAATTTGCATTATCAACTTGACGCTTCAATTTTTGCCTGTTTGCGAGAAGTTCTTTGAATTATTCAGCCTTACTCTGGCTTCAGGTGTTGTTGATGATTCAAAAAGATTTCCTTCATGTTTTTTTATTTAGTACACTCGAAAAAAGGAAGGACAGTGTGAACTTCCTCTGAATAATTTGCATTATCAACTTTACGCTCAAATTTTTGCCTTGCCGCGATAATTTCTTTGAATTTCAGCCTTACTCTGTTCAGGGGTTGTTGATGATTCAACATTTCCTTCATTTTTTTTTATTACACTCGAAAAAGGAAGGACTGTGTTCTTCCTCTGAATAATTTGCATTATCATAACTGTACGGCTTCAATTTTGGCCTTTCGCGATATTTTCTTTGAATTTCAGCCTTACCTCTGTTTCAGGTGTGTGTTGTATGATTCTACATTTCCTTCAGTTTTTTTATAACACTCGAAAAAGGAATGACAGTGTGTTCTTCCTCTGAATAATTTGCATTAATCAACTTTACGCTTTCAATTTTTGGCTTTCGCTAGAAGTTTCATTGAATTTCAGCCTTACTCTGTTTAGGTGTTGTTGATGATTCAACATTTCCTTCCATTTTTTTATTTATTGCTCCGGAAAAAACCAAGGAAGTAGTTTGCTTTCTCTGAATATGTTTGCATTATCAACGTTACGCTTCATTTTTTGTGCCTTTCGCGATAATTGCTATTGAATGTCAGCCTTACTCTGTTGATGGTGTTGGTGAGGATTCAACATTTGTCCTTCATTTATTGTATGTTATTGCTCACGAAAACAAGGGAAGGACAGTTTGTGCTTCCTCTGAATAATAATTGGCATGATCAACGTGACGCTTCAAGTTTGTGCCCTTCGCGATAAGTTTTTTGAAGTGTTTAATCCCTACTTTGTTTCAAGAGTTGTTGATGATTTCATTATTTTCCTGCATTGTTTTTTTATGACACGCGGAAAAAGGCAAGGTCAGTGTGAACTTCCTGCTGTATAAGTTAATGAGCAACGTTACGCTTCTAGTTTTGCCTTTCGCGAGAATTTCTTTGAATTTTCAGCCTTACTCTGTTCAGGTGTTGTTGGAGATTCAACTGTTCCCTTCATTTATTTTAGTGTATTGGCGCTCGAAAAAACAGAGGGAAGTTGTTGGCTTTCTCTAGAGAATTGGCATTAGCATCGTTACGCTTCAAGTGTCTGTGCCTTGGCGCGAGAATTTTCGTGTTGAATTTCAGCCTAACACTGTTAGTGGTGTTGTTGTTTGATTCATCTTGGCCGTCATTATTTAGTTTATTACACACGTAAAAGGTATGGAACAGTGGGGTTCTTCCTCTGAAGAAATTTGCATTTATCAACTTGTGACGCTTCAATTTTTGCCTTTGGCGATGATATGTGCTTTGAATTTCAGCCTTACTCTGTTTCAGGTGTTGTTGATGATTCAACATGTCCTTTCATTTATTTTTTTTATTACACTCAGGTAAAAGAAAGACAGTGAAGCTCCTCTGAATAATTTGCATTATCAACTTTACGCTTCAGTTTGGGCCTTTCGCGATAAATTCTTTGAAAATTTCAGCCTTGCTCTGTTCTGGTGTTGTTGAAGATTCAACATTTCCTTCATCTTTTGTATTTATTACACTCGAAAAAGGAATGACAGGGTGTACGTCCTCGGAATAATTTTGCATTAACAACTTTATCGCGTCATTTTTTGCCGCTTTCGCGGAATTTCTTTGAATTTCAGCCTTTCTCTGTGTTAGGTGTTGTTGATGAATTCAATCATTTCCTTTTTTATTTTAGTTAATACACTCGGAAAAGGACAGACAATGTGTACTTCCGCTGAATATATTTTGCAGTTATCGAACGTTACGCTTCAGATTTTGCCGTTCGCGATAATGTCCCTTGAATTTCAGTCCTATACTCGGTTTGATGGTTTGTGTTGATGATTCCAACTTTTCCTTCATTTTAGTTTATTTAGGCTCACGAAAAACAATGAAAGTTGTGGCTTCCTCTGAATAATTTGCAGTATCAACGTTACGCCTTCATTTTTGTGCCCTTACGACGATTTATGTCTTTGAAGTTCAGCCTTACTCTGTTCAGTGTTAGTGGGAGGATTCAACATGTCCTGCATTGTTTTTTATTACACTCGAAAAAAGGAAAGGACAGTGTGAACTTCCTCTGAAAGAATTTGCATTATCACTTTTACGCTTCAATTTTTGCCTTACGCGAGAATTTCTTTGATTTTCAGCCTTACTCTGGTTTTAGGTGTTGTTAATGATTCATCAGTTCCTTCATTTTGGTTGTATTACACACGAAAAAGAAAGGCAGTGTGAACGTCCTCTGAAGTAATTGTGCAGTGAGCAACTTTACGCTTCAGTTTTTGCCTTTCGCGATAATTTTTCTTTGAATATCAGCCTTACTCTGTTCCAGGTGTTTTTGTTGATTCAACATTTCGCTTCATTTTTTGTTATTACACTCGAAAAAGAAGGACAGTGTGAACTTCCTCTGAGTAATTTGCATTTAACAACGTTACGCGGCAAGTGTTGCCGTTCGGCTATAATTTCATTTGAATTTCAGCCTTACTCTGTTGAGGTTTGGAGGAGGATTCAACAATTTCTTCATTTTTTTTAGTTCTCGCGAGAAAAGGAAGGACATGGGGTGAACGTCCTCGGAATAAGCTTGCATTCTCAACTTTACGCTTCAATTTTTGCCTTTCGCTATAGTTTCCTTTGAATTTCAGCCGGACTCTGTGTTGAGTTTTGTTGAGTGATTTCAATCTTGTCCCTCAAGTATTTTAGTTATTACACTCGGAAAAAGGAAGGACAGTGTGTACTTCCTCTGAATAATTTGCCTATTATCACATTCTACGCTTCAAGTTTTGCCTTTCGCGATAATTACGGTGAAGTTCAGCTTGACTTCGGTTCAGTTGTTGTTGATGATTCAACATTTCCGTCATTTTTTTTTATAGACACTCGAAAAGGAAGGACAGTGTGTACTTCCTCTGTTAATAATTTGCAGTTGCTACTTTACGCTTCAAGTTTTGCCTTTCGCTATAATTGTCCTTGAATTTCAGCCGTACTCGGTTGTAGGTGTTGTTGATGATTCAACAGTTCCTCAATTATTTTATGTATTGCCGCTCGAAAATAAGGGAAGTGTTTGCGTCCGACTGAAGTAATTTGCATTATCAACCTGACGCCTCAATGCTATTGTGCATGTTCGCGATAATTTCTTTGTATTTCAGCCGTACTCGGTTCAGGTGTTGTGGGAGGATTCAACATTTCCTTCAGTTTTTTTTAGTACACTCCGAATAAGGAAAGGACAGTGTGTACTTCCCTGTGAATAAATTGCATTATCAACTTGTCGCTTCAATGGGTTGGCTTTTCGCTATAAATGGCATTGAATTTCAGCCTTACTCTGTTTAGGGTTTGTTGGATGATTCAACATTTCCTTCAGTTATTTTATGATTGCTCTCGGAAAACAATGGACAGTTGTTGCTTTCGCGGAATAATTGTTGCATTAGCAACTGTACGCTTCATTTGTTGCCTTTCGCGATAATTTCCTTTGAATTGTCAGCCGTACTCTGATTCAGGTGTTGTTGATGATTCAACCATTTCCTTCATTAAATTTAATGTTATGGCTCTACGGAAAAACAAGGGACAGTTTGTATTGCTTTCTCGAATAATTTGCATGATCAACTTTACGCTTCAATTTTTGCCTTTGTAGCGATATATTTCTGTTAATTTCAGCCTTACTCTGTTTCAGGTGATTGTTGATGATTCAACATTTCCTTCATTTTTTTATATTGCTTTGATTACACTCGAAAAAGGAAAGACAGATGGGTAACATCCTCTAAATAATTTGCATTATCAACTTCTACGCTTCGGAAATTTTTTTGCCTTTCGCGATAATTTCTTTGAATGTTCAGACCTTACTCTGTTCAGGTGTTGTTTGATGATTCAACATTTCCGTCAATTTTTTTTATTTACACGCGTATAAGGAAGGACAGGTGTAATTTCCTCTGAATAATTTGCATTATCAACTTTACGCTTCAATTTTTTGCCTTTCGCGATAATCTCTTTGAATTTCAGCCCGAACTCTGTTGAGGTGTTGTTGATGATTCAACAGTGTCCTTCAATTATTTTTAGTTATTACACGCGGAAAATGGAAGGACTGTGTACTTACCTCTGAATAATTTGCATTTATCAACTTTACGCTTCAATTTTTGCCTTTTGCGATAATTTCTTTGATTTTCAGCCGTTGACTCTGTTCAGGTGTTGTTGATGGATTCAACATTTCCTTCATGTTTTTTTATTACACGCGAAAAAGGAAAAGACAGTGTGATCTTCCCTCTGTATAATTTGCATTATCAACTTTACGCTTCAATTTTTTGCCTTTCGCGATTAGATCTTTGAATTTCATCCTTACTCTGGGCAGGTGTTGTTGATGATTCAACATTTCCGGCAGTTGTTGGTTTAATTACACTCATATAAAGGAAGACCAGTGGACTTTCCTCTGAATACTGTGCATTATCAACTTTACGCTTCATTTTTTTGGCTTTCGCTATAATTTCCATTGAATGTCAGCCTTATCTCTGTTTAGGTGTGGGTGATGGATTCCAACAATTTCCTTCAGTTATTTTATTTATTGCTCGCGGAAAGAACAAGGACAGTTTTGTTGCTTTCTCTGAATAATTTGCAGTAGCAACTTTACGCTTCAATTTTTGCCTTTCGCGATAATTTCTTTGTAATTTCAGCCTTACTCTGTTTCAGGTGTGGTGGATGAATCAACATTTCCTTCATTTGTTTATGTTATTGCTCTCGGAAAAACAAGGAATTTTTGGTGGGGGCTTGCGCGGTATAATTTGCATGAAGCAACGTTACGCTTCAATTTTTGCCGTTGCCGATCTAAGTTCCTTGGATAGTTCAGCGTTACTCCTGTTTAGGTGGTTGTTAAGGATTCAACATTTCCTTCATTATTTTTATTACACTCGAATAAGAAAGGACAGTGTGAACTTCCTCTGAATAAATTTGCATTATCAACTTTAACGCTTCGATTGTTGCCTTTCGCGATAATTTCTTTGAATTTCCAGCCTATTACTCTGTTCAGGTGTTGTTGAGAATTCAACATTTCCTTCATTTTGTTTTATTACACTCGATAAAAGAAGGACAGTGTTGAACTTCCTCCTGAATAATTTGCATTATCCACTTTACGCTTCAATTTTTTGCCTGTCTTCGCGAGAATTTCTGTGAATTTCAGCCTAACTCTGTTTAGGTGTTGGGGATGAGTTCAACATTTCCTTCAATTTATTTGATGTATTGCTCACGAAAAACAAGGACAGTTTTTTGAACTTCCTCGTGAATTATTTGCATTAGACTACTTACGCTTCAATGTTTGCCTAACGCGATATTTTTCTTTGAATTTACCAGCCTTACTCTGTTTAGGTGGTTGTTGACGAATGCAACATTGTCCCCTTCATTTTGTTTTTTATTACACTCGAAAATGTAAGGACAGTGTGAAACTTCCTCGGAATTATTTGCATTATCAACTTTACGCTTCATTTTTTTGGCTCTCGCGATAATTTCATTGAATTTCAGCCTTAACTCTGTTTAGGTGATTGTGTTGAATGATTCAACATTTTCCTTTCATTTATTTTATTTGCTCTTGGAAAAGGAAGGACAGGGGGGGTAACTTCATCTGAAAAATTTGCATTATCAACTTTACCCTTTAAATTTTTGCCTTTCACGATAATTTTTATGAAACTTCAGCCCTACTTTGTGGACTAGGTGTTGTTGATGAGTCAAGATTTCCGTCAGTGTATTTTAGGTTATTTACACTCGGAAAAGGAAGGACAGTGGGTTCTTCCTCTGAATATTTTGCATTAGCAACGTTAACGCTTTCAATTTTTGCCGGTCCGGCGATAATGTTCGTTGAAATTTCAGCCTTACTCTTTTCAGGTGTTTGTGAGGATTCAACATTTCCTTCATTTTTTTTTATTATATCTCTCGAAAAAGGAAGGACAGTGTGAACTTCCTCTGAAGAATGGCATTATCAACTTTAACGCTCCAATTTTTGCCTTTCGCAGATAATTTCTTTGAGAATGTCAGCCTTACTCTGTTTAGGTGTTGTTGATGATTCAACATGTCCTTCATTTATTTTAGTTATTACACTCGGGATAAAGAGTTGGACAGTGTGTACGTCCTCTGATTAATTTGCAGTATCAACTTGATCGCTTCTATTTTTGCCTGGTGCGATATTTTTCTGTTGAATTTCAACCTAACTCTGTTTAGGTGTTGTTTGATGATTCAACATTTCCTTCATTTTATTTTATTTATTTGCTCACGAAAAACAAGGAAGGTTTGTGCTTCCTCTGAATAATTTGTACATTATCAACCTTTCGCGTCAATTTTGCCCTTACGCGATTATTTCCATTGAATTTCAGCCTTACTCTGTTTAGGTGTTGTTGATGATTCACCATTTCCTTTCATTGTGTTTTTTTATTACACTCGTAAAAGGAAGGACAGTGGTGAAACTTCCGCGGAATAATTTGCATGAGCAACTGGTACGCTTCAATTTTGGGCTTTCGCTATTATTTCATTGAATTTCAGCCTTACTCGGTTTAGGTGTTGTTGATATTTCAACAGTTCCGTCATTTATTGTATTTATTGCTCTTGGTAAAAGGAAGGACAGTGTGTACTTTCTTCCTGAAAAATATTTGACATTATCAAATTGATCACGTTAATTTTTGCCTGTCACGATAGGTGGTTTGAACTTCAGCCCTACTCTTTGGTTTAAGAGTTTGGTGGAGGCAATGAGATCCTTCATGTGATGTTCAGTTTGTACACTCGAACATAGGAAGGACAGTGTGTACTTCCTCCGGTAATAATTTTGCAGAGCAACTTTACGCTTCAATTTTTGCCTTTCGCGATTATGTCGTGGAAGTTTCAGCCGTAACGCTGTTTAGGTGTTGTTGATGATTCAACATGCCTTCAGTTATTTTATGTAATGCTCAGGTAAAACAAGGAAGGTGGTTGCTTCCTCTGAATAATTTGCAGTATTCAACTTTACGCTTTCAATTTTTGCCTTTCGCTATAATTTCTTTGAATTTCAGCCCTTACTCGTGTTCAGGTGTTGTTGATGATTCAACATTTCCTTCTCTTTTTTAGTTATTACACTCGGAAAATAAGGGACAGTTTGTGCTTCCTCTGAATTATTTGCATTATCAACTGTAACTTCAATTTTGGCCTTGTCGCGGAGTAATTTCTTTGAATTTCAGCCTTAACTCTGTTTCATGTGTTGTGGATGAGGCAACATTTCCTTCATTTTTTTTTGATTAAAACACGAAAAAGAAAGGACCAGTGGGGATACTTCCTCTGAGATAAGTTGCATTATCAACGTTACGCTTCAATTTTTGCCGGTCGCGGATATATTTCTTTGAATTTATTTTATATTAATGATTTATAGTTTCCCCTAAAGCTTTGTTTTAAGAGTTTTTGAGGATTCAATATTGCCTTCAATGTTATTTTATTGGTTTTGCACTCCACGGCAAATCAAGGAAGTTGTTTGCTTCCTCTGAATAATTAGTGCATTAGCAACTTGAACGCTTCAATTTTTGCCTTTCGCGATAAATTTCTTTGAATTTCAGCCTTACACTGTTTAGGTGTTGTTGATGATTCAACATTTCCTTCTCATTATTTTATTATTACACTCGAAAAAGGAATGGACAGTGTGGTAACTTCCTCTGAATAATTTGCATTATCAACAGTACGCCTTCAATTTTTGCCTTTCGCGATAATGTCTTCTGAATTTCAGCCTTACTCTGTTTCAGGTGTTTGAGTTTGAATGAGTCAACATTTCCTTCAAGACTTTTTTTTAGTACACTCGAAAAAGGAAGGACAGTGTGTACGTCCTGTGGAAGTATTTTGCATTATCAACTTTACGCTTCAAATGTTGGCCTTCGCTATAATGTCATTGAATTTCAGCCTTACGCGGTGGAGGTGTTGTTTGATGATTCCACATTTCCTTTAATTTATTTGATTTAGTGCTCTCGGGAAAACAAAGGGACATTTTGTACTTCCTCGGAAAAAATTTGCATTAATCAACTTTACGCGTCAATTTTTGCCTTTCGCGATAATTTCTTTGAATTTCAGCCTAACTCTGTTTAGGTGTTGTTGATGATTCAACATTTCCTTTATTTATTTTATTTATTGCTCACGGAAAAGTGAAAGACAGTGTGTACGTCCTCTGAATAATTTGCATTTTCTAACATTACGCTTCAATTTTTTGCCTTTCGCGAGATGTTCTTGGTAGTTCAGCCTTAGCTCCTGTGTAGGTGTTGTTGATGATTTAAACATGGTCCATTTATTAATTTTATTTATTGCTCTCGGAAAAAACAAGGGAAGTTTTTGCTTGCCTCTGAATAATTTGCATTATCAACTGTTTACGCTTCTATTTTTGGTCCTTTCGCGATAATTTCTTTGAATTTCAGCCTAACTCTGTTCAGGTGTTGTTGATGATTCTACATTGCTTTTATTTATTTTATGTTAGTGCTCACGGACAAGGAAAGACAGTGTGTACTTCCTCTGAAGAATTTGCATTATCAACTTTACGCGTCAAATTTTGCCGTTCGCGCATAATTTATCTTTGAATTTCAGCGCTTACTCTTTTTAGGTGATTTGTTGATGATTCATCATTTCACTTTATTTATTTTGGTTGATTGCTCACGGAAAAGGAAAGACAGTGTGTACTTCCCTCGGAATAATTTTGCAGTTATCCAACGTTACGCTTCAATTTTTGCCTTTCGCGAGAATTTCTTTGAATTTCAGCCTAACTCTGTTTAGTTGGTGGTTGATGATTTTAACATTTCCTTTATTTATTTTATTATTTATTGCTCTCGGAAAAACAAGGGAAGTTGTGTGCTTCCTCGGAATAATTTGCATTATCAACTCTTTACGCTTTCCAATTTTTGCCTTTCGCGATAATTTCTTTGAAATTTCTGCCTAACTCGGTTCAGGTGTTGTGGTATGATTTTAACATTTCCTTTCAGTTATTTTATTTATTGCTCACGGAAAAACAAGGAACAGTGTGTTTTGCTTCCTCTGAAGAATTTGCATTATCAACTTTACGCGTCAATTTTTGCCTTTCGCGAGAATTTCGTTGAATTTCTGCCTTACTCTGTTTAGGTGTTGTTGATGATCCAACATTTCCGTTATTGTATTTTATTTAGTGCTCGCGGAAAAACAAGGGAAGTTTTTGCTTCCTCTGAATATTTTGCATTATCAACTTGACGCTTCAATTTTTGCCTTTCCCGCGAGAATTTCCTTGAAGTTCCACCTTACTCTGTTGAGGGTGTTGTTGATGATTCTAACATTTCCTTCAGTTTAAGTTTAGTTAGTGCTCTCGGAAAAGCAAGGGAAGTTGTTGCTTTCTCTGAATAATTTTCATTATCAACTTTACGCATTCAATTTTGTGCCTTTCGCGATAATTTTTCTTTGAATGTCAGCCTTAACTCTGTTTCAGGTGTTGTTGCATGATTCATCATTTCCTTCATGTATTTTTATTAAGTTTCTCGAAAAAGGTAGGACAGTGTGTACTTCCTGTGAATAATAGTTTGCATTATCAACTTTAACGCATCATGTTTTGGCTTTCGCGATAATTTCATTGAATTTCAGCCTTACTCTGTTTCAGGTGTTTTGGATTGATTCAACATTTACCTTTAATTATTTTATTTATTACACTCGGAAAAACAAGGGAAGGTTTTTGCTTCCTCTGAATAATGTGCATTAAATCAACTTTACGCTTCAATTTTTGCCTGTTCGCGAGAATTTTCTGTTCTGTGTTGAATTGCAGCCTATCGCTGTTTTAGGTGTTGTTGATGATTTAACATTTCCTTCATTTATTTTATTTATTGGTCTCCACGGAAAAGGAAAGGACAGTTGGTGTACTTCTTCTGAAGAAATTTGCATTATCAACTTTACGCTTCAAATTTGGCCTGTTCACGAGAAGTTCTTTGAATTTCAGCCTAACTCTGTGTTAGGTGTTGTTGAAGATTCAACAGTTTCCTTTAATTTATATTATTTATTGGCTCACGGTAAAGAAAAGACAGTGTGTTACTTCCTCTGAATAATTTGCAGTATCAACTGTACGCGTCAATTTTTGCGCTTTTCGCGATAATTTCTTTGACATTTCAGCTTTACGCGGTTTAGGTGTTGTTGTTGATTCAATATTTTCCTGCATTTATTTTAGTGATTACACTCGGAAAAGGGAAAGACAGTGTGGACTTCCTCTGAATAATTTGCATTGATCAATTTTAGCGCTTCAATTTTGTTTCCTTTCAAGAATAATTGCTTTGAAATTTCAGCCTAACTCCTGGTGGTAGTTGTTGTTGATGGATTCAACAGTTCCTTCATTTATTTTATTTATTGCTCACGGAAAAAACATGGGAAGTTGTTGCTTCCATCTGCGTAATTTGCATTATCAACTTTACAGCTTCCAATTTTGCCTTTCGCGGATACTTTCTTTGAATATCAGCCTTACTCTGTTGGCAGGTGTTGTTGATGATTCAAACATTTCCTTCATTTATTTTATTGTATTACACTCGGAAAAACAATGAGGAAGTTTTTGCTTCCTCTGAATAATTTGCATTATCAACGGTTACGCTTTCAATTTTTGCCTTTCTGCGATAATTGCTTTGAATTTCAGCCGTAACTCTGTTTTGGTGGTTTGTTGAGGATTTAACATTTCCCTTCATTTATTTTATTTATTGCTCA
>JAVJHS010000625.1:0-17739 GCA_032873175.1 Leptopilina drosophilae | reverse complement strand
CCGTGCAGAAATTGCCCCATTTGTCCCTATTTAAAGTAGGGCGTTGTTAGCGTACTGTCTAGACCATTCTGACTAGATAAGTCGAATTCGATTCTAATTGCAAATTAAACAGTTTTTTTGAATAATTTTACTATTCACCTCTGGCGAGGGACTGGTTTTTAGTTTAAAGAGGCCCTAATGAAACCGTCAACAGAAATCGCGCATTCGTGTTAAGACATTAAATTGACGTGAAAATCATATAACACTAAAATTGTCAACATTGTCAACTTGCTCGGTACGTTCGTATTATAAACTGTTGTAAACAACGTTAGCAATAATTTTGACAATAATGGTTGATATAAGTGAAATAATAAAAAGAAGTCATGAATTAGGACGAAGGTGAACTAGTAAATTTGTCGAGACCTATAAAAAATTAATAACATTCTAATGTCAATGAAAATTACATTGATTTTTTGGAAGGTAAATATATGTTTCTAACTATTCGTATATATCAACACACTTTTTATCAGTATTTAATTTATATACTGTAAATGAAGCAAATGTAATTTTACGTCAGATGTTCAAAAGATGTGATCAAACATCTCTCGGCGTAAAAAAACATATATTTGCTCAATTTTAGTATTTTCGGTACAATTAGTAAATAAACTTTAAAATTTACCTCAAAGTTTTACATAAATTTTAACTTATTCATTTTCTTCAATTTTTACTTTATTTTGTCCAATCGTTAAATATAATTTTACAATTTTATTAAATCGCTTAGAAAGTATAATGTTATATTATATAAAATGAATTGAATATGGTTTTATTAACGTTTGTATAAATTTATTGCAGATTCAAAAATTCCAAAATGTATAGGTATATTAAATTTTATTGTTTATTATATCTTTTGACTAATTTTCTATAAATTATATTATTAAAAAATTTAAAAAAAAAAACACAATATTAAAATTACTTCGAGATAAGATAAATTCTAATTTTTTTAATACAATAAAAAACATTTATTTCAAACGTAATACATCGAATCAAATTCTAAAAAATTAAAAACATTAGACAAAAAAACGTTAATTACATTTTTTTTAGTAATTCTAGTTATATTCAACGTAATAATAAAATTGTTTTATATGATTTTAATGAAAATTTTTATTGTTCAGTTTCATTAAAATTTATTTTACAATGTATTATAGTGTTGAAAATAGTTTTATTACATGAAAAATGTAATAAAATATTTTTATTCAAAAGAGGTTAAGCCAATCAACGCATTAGCGCGCAGCGTTCACCAGCCTTCTTAGAATCAACTGGCGTTGTTCTATATGGAAATAGCGAGGTTCTAGGCCAGGGCCTTAGCTATTGCCTCGTCAGATCGTTCTGGTCAGAGCCTGATGTTCAAAGCGTTACCGAATTAGACAGGCACCCACTAATTTGCCCCATCAGAAACCTAATTCAACAAATAAGACAGAACCTGGCTGTTACCCTACTACTCCCCCAAGTTTCTAATTTCTGCAGGCGTTATTCATAATACGAAATATTGTATTTCGTTTGAAGATTTTTAATAATATTTTTAAGAAGAAAGAGAATACATGTTAAAATAGGAAATTCATATGAAATATTGAGGAAAATTTTTGAAAATAATTGATTTTTTGGCAAGAATTTTATTAAAAATTTTTTAAATAATTGAATTTTGTCAAAAATTTTGTTAACAATTTTTAAAATAATTGAAATTTCGACGAGAATATTAAAAAACTTTTGAACATAATTGAGTTTTTGAAATCATTTATAATTTTTCCAGAATTCAATTTTTTAGTGCTTTAAGTAAAATTCATTCATAAATCCATTATTATTTTTAATAATGAATGAAATCTATATTAAAAAATAATAAGGAAATTAATTAATCAATAATTACAAGTTATTAGAATATACTAATTGTAAATAAAAAATTAATAATTAATTAGTAATTAATAAATAATTGTATTAATTTATTAAAGGGTAAGTGCGGGTATAGTTGGACAGTACTAGTAGTCGGACACTTTCGTGTTCTTTTGGCAATTAAATAATAATGCATTGTGACAATTACTTATAAAACTATTAGTGGACGAATGTGTAAAGTTTATATTTCTTGAAAATAGTGTTAATTTTACAAAAAATTTATAACAAGAAATATTTTATGAATATTTTTATACATCATGGTGTCCGACTATATAGATACTAAACCATTTTCGAGTAGCGCAATGAGTAGCAACTCAAAGTTTTCTTGATAATTAATGGTAAATATTAAAAACTTCCCGTGTAGAAATTGAATAATAGGCTGCATAAAGGACCTGAAATAGATGCCCCTTCGCAAGTGAGGCGCAAACTAGGAAAAATCGTCAGGACCTGTCTAATTTCGCACGCTATGGAATTATCAGGTGATGATGTGGAATATAGGAGGTTCTAACTAGATCGACTTGTCAGATGCCTGAATAGAATATCAAAATGTGGGAATTCAAATTTCTATAAGGCATTCTTGTCAGGGCCTGATTTAAAATATTAATAGGGGCATTAATTAGATCCAGTTAGATTTCCATATCTGAAAAAGAAAAATGGCATTCTAGTCAGAGGCCCGGTCATTACCTATCTAGAAATGTCTATGTGTGTGTTAGCCTTACTAATTTCCTTACTCAGCGCCCCTTTTTAAATATGGCGAAAGTTGGAAATTTCTACACGGGGAAGTTTTAATAATTTACGATTTTAATTATCAGAGAAAACTTTTGTGCTAAATCATTGCCGCTACTCGAGAAAATGGTGCTCCAATGTATCGATATAGTCGGACAAACCATGATGTTTAAAATATTTAAATAAAATATTTCTTGGTTTAATTTTTTTTGTAAAATAACACTATTTTCATGAAATATTAAACTTTTACACATTCCGGTTCACTATATTTTAAAAAGTAAGTGTCACAATGCATTATTATTTATTTGCCAAAAGAACACGAAAGTGTCCGACTACTAGTACTGTCCAACTATACCCGCACTTACCCTTTAATAAATTAATACAATTATTTATTAATTACTAATTAATTATTAATTTTTTATTTACAATTAGTATATTCTAATAACTTGTAATTTATTGATTAATTATATTTCCTTATTATTTTTTTATATAGGATTTCATTCAATATTAAAAAATAATATTGGAATTTATGCAATGAATTTTACTTTTAAAGCACTAAAAAATTGAATTCTGGAAATATTATAAAATGATTTCAATAAACTCAATTATGTTCAAAAAGTGTTTTTAATATTCTCGTCGAAATTTTCAATTATTTTAAAAATTGTTAACAAAATTTTTGGACAAAATTCAATTATTTAAAAAATTTTTAATGAAAATTCTTGCCAAAAAATCAAATTAATTTTCAAAAATTTTCCTCAATATGTTCATATGAATTCTATTTTTACAATATTTTCTTTCTTACTTAAAAATATTAATTAAAAATCTTCAATACGAATATCTATTATTTCGTATTATGAAAATTTGTTTTATTTTTTCCCGTGCAGAAATTGAACTTGGGGAGTAGTAGGCAGGTAACAGCCAGTTTGTCTTATTGTTGATAGGGTTCTGATGGGGCAAATTAGTGGGATCCTGTCTAAATTCGGTAACGCTTGGAACATCAGGTTTCTGAACAGAACGATCTGACGAGGCAATGAGCTAAGGGCCCTGTCTTAGAACCTCGCTATTGCCTTATAGAACACGCCAGTTGGTTTCTAGAAGGCTGGTGACGCTGCGCGCATGAGCGTGGATTGGCTTAAACCTCTTTGAATAAAAATATTTTTTTACATTTTTCATGTTAATAAAAACTATTTTCATCACTATAAATAGCATTGTAAAAATAAATTTTAATGAAACCTGAAACAATAAAAATTTTCATTAAAATCATATAAACAATTTTATTATTACGATGATTATAATAGATTACTTAAAAAATGGTAATTAACGTTTTTTGTCTCAATGTTTTGTTTAAATTTGGTTCGATTTGTACGTTTGAAATAAATGTTTTTTATTGTTTAAAAAAATTAGAATTTATCTTATCTCGAAGTAAATTTTATTTTTATATTTAATAATTTTGAATTATAGAAAATTAGTATAAAGATATTAATAAACAATATAATTTAATTTACCTACTAAATTTGTGGGAATTTTTGAATCTAGCAATAAATTTTATACAAAAGTTAATATAACCTTATTCAATTCATTTTATTATAATATAACATTATACTTTTCTGAGCGAATTTAATATAAATTGGTAAAATTACATTATTGATAAAATGAATAATGTTAAAATTTATGTAAACTTTGAGGTTTAATTTTTAAAGTTTATTTTACTCATTGGTACCGAAAAATACTAAAAAATGAGCAAATATATTGTTTTTTTACGTCGAGAGATGTTTTGAATCACATCTTTTGAACATCTGACGTAAAAATTACATTTGCTTCATTTACACGTATAATAAATTTATATTACTGATAAAAAGTGTGTTGATTATATACGAATAGTTTAGTCTGAACATATATTTACCATTCCAAAAAATCCAATGTAATTTTCATTGACATTAGAATGTTTTAATTTTTTTTAAGGTCTCGACAAAATTCTAGTTCTCCTTCGTCCTAATTCCATGTCCTCTCTTTTTATTTTTTCACTTATATCATCCATTATTGTCAAAATATATTGCTAACGATTGTTTACAACAGTTTAAAAAAAAACCCCCCCCCCCCCCCCCCCCCCCCCCCCCCCCCCCCCACACAACTTTATAATACGAACGTACGAGCAAGTTGACAATGTTATGACATTTTTTAGGTTATATGATTTTCACGTCATTTTAAATGTCTTATCTCGAATGCCGCGCGATTTCTGTTGACGGTTTTCATTAGGGCCTCTTTAAACTAAAAACCAGTCCCTCGCCAGAGGTGAATAGTAAAAATTATTCAAAAAAAACTGTTTAATTTGCAAATTAGAATCGAATTCGACTTTATCTAGTCAGAGATGGTCTAGAACAGTACGCTAACAACGCGCCTACTTTAAATAGGGACCCAAATGAGGGCAATTTCTGCACGGAATGGTAAAAAATAAATGTTATTTTAAAAACCTGGAAAATTTCCATTTTTCAAACTGAAAAAAATCAGGAAATTTCAAATGAACCAATGCGTGGCAACCCTAATCAAGTGTTCTATAAATTTCTCAAGTAAAACAAATAATAAAACAAAAATATTTCTGCCCAAAAGTCAGAATAAGAATAATCGTAATATATTTAAATTACTTGAAAATAACTGAAAATATTATTAAAAAATTAGGGCATCCAAACATTGTTTTATACAATAAAAATGGTTTTACTTATTTATTTCTTATTATTATTTCGATAATATAGTTTTCAACAAACAGAAATTCTGTAAATATTTTTTCCAAAATAAATATCAGATTTCTTAAACAAAATTTGATTTTTAATTTTTTTTCGACTTAAAACTTGTAATTTGTTTATGAATTGTAGAGCTGTGCAAGAAGCTCGAAAAGCCGAGCCGAGCTTCAATTTTTTCGTGCCGAGCCGAGCCCGAACTTGACTCGATGTATCGAGTACTCGAATTTTTCGAGCACTCGAGTGAATTCAAGTACTCGAATAAAATTCTATTATTTACAAATTTTTTATAAATTTCCTTCTTTTAAAAAATGTTATTAAAAATCGTCAAACGAAATCAATTATTTCGTATTATTAATGTGGTAAAAAATAATGTTATTTTAATAACCTGGAAAATTTCCAATTTTTTAACTGAAAAAATCAAGAACTTTAAAATGAATAAATGCATGATCAAGTGCTCAATAAATTTCTCAAGCAAAACAAATAATAAAACAAAAATATTTCTGCCCAAAAGTCAGAATAAGAATAATCGTAATACCTATTTTTTAACATTACATCCACAAAATTTAGTTTTATTACAATAAAAATTAGGTTTTCCAACTTATTTATTTTTCTTATTATTTTAATTTCGATAACTATAGGTTTACATAAAACAAAACCAGAAAGTTCCTTTGTGTGTATGTAATATTTGTGTGTGTGTGTTCTAAAGGTAAATATCAAATTTCTTAATCAAAATGTGATTTATAACATTTTTTTACTTAACACTTGTACTTTGTTTATAACTTGTCATTGAGAAGCAGAAAATGTGCAAAATATTTGCCAATTTTAATTTTTCGACTGTTTTTTTAATTTTTTTAGAAAAAATGAAAAGATTAAAAATAGGTAATAAAGAATTAAAAAAAAGAATTAAATAAAATAGGTAATTACCTGTTCCAAAAATTTTTGTTACAAAGTGTTCTTATTCTTGAAAGAAGAGAAATATTGAAAAATAACAATAATTTTTTTAGATTAATAAAAATAGTTTTGTATTATTTGAAAAAATAAAAATAATATTTCTAAATAAATTAAATAAATACCTATTATTAAATTTAAAAAGTAAAGACGTGAAAAAATAATGAAAAATAATATTCATCTATCAAAACATATTAATAAAACATAATGCATAATCATATGAACCTAACTTCAGGTGTGGCACAGGACTGGACAGAATGAATAAGAAGAATTAATTATAATAAAATAATTGAGAGGGGTGGGTAAATATTGGAATAATTATTTAGCGAGTATTGCTCAGGCGAAAGGCAACGCAAGCGTGATTTTCTCGCTGAGCCAAGATTCCGCCGAACGTTACGCGAGATTTCCTACACAATTCTCTCAGGCGTCGCCCGTTTCTCTCTGCAGAACATGTGTGTGTTTCTGTTGGGTCCGAGCTCGTGAACAGTTTTCGGCAAGCTCGGTTCATCCTTGAGAACGAACGAAAAGAGAATGAAAGGACTTTCCGAGTAACAGCGATGCGGGCGGCACACGCAAACGATCCTCCACTTTCGCAGTTCCATTGCGGAGCACATACACATTTCATTCGTCTTATTTTACTGCCTTTCGTCAGTGAGCCTCTTTTTCGGTTTTTCTCGGCTTGTTCGAAAACGAAAAATGTGGCGCCGGAATTTGAAAATAATAACTTCCTCAGAGGAAGTGATTAACTTTTACAAGAATGTGGGATAAGAAAAATCAATATTTTAATAAACATTGTTAATTGTTAAATAGTTTCTATGTCAAGAAATTAATTTTAATATTTTAAGATAAATGTTATTGTTTTTATGTATTTACTTTATTTACTATTATTATTTTGCTTTGGTTAGCAGATTATGTAAAGTTCAGTACTGCAAAAAATTTATTATTAAATTTATCGTGATTCTTTATTTTTATAATGAAATAATTTACATAATTTCTATTTTGTAAATATAATTGCTTTTATACAATGCAATGTTATTTATATAAATAAAGGAAAAAAATGTTTCTAAATTATATTTCACAATTACAAATTTTTATTTACATTAAACTAAAAAATTTTAGAAAATAAAGAAAATTTTTTTCGGAAAAAAATGTTCTCTTACATATTTGTTAAAAATTTCTTTAATTTTAAAATTTTTCGAAAATATAACTTTTTTTAAAATAAATTTGTAATTATTACTATTTTTCACAGGAATTAAGATTTTCAAAAATTCTAAATTCAAACCTTTTTGAAATTTAAAAGATTACTTTTAAAAAAAATTCTAACTTCTCCAGAATTCAATTCTTTAAAAATGTTTTTAACTGAAATTTTCTATACTTCCATTAGTTTTAATAAAATTATTTAAATATATATTGCCAAATGCATCTAATTTCAAGAAGAATGTAAATTACGTAGTAACATTTTACAAAAATCTAAATTTCAAGGCGCATCTTTTTTCCTCTTAACATTTTTATATAATTTTTCGTTTTCACGTAAATTGCAAAAAACGTGATTTTTTAAGTTAAGAAATTTTCTTGAAATTTTGACTTCAACTCGTGACTACTTCGTTAATTATTATTTTTTCACGAAATTCACACACAATATTCTTCAAATTATTCTAAAAGTGAAACAATGCTTAAAATTTTTTTTTAAAAATCTTATGGCTATGTAAATAATTATTTTAATAATTTTATCAAAAAAATGATTCTTTTATTTTTAATTGAAAAAGTTGAGTGAGGAATTTTCATTTTCAGAACACTTCCAGCGACAAAAATGTTCATCAATATGTTAGGAAGTTTTTTGGAAAATATCTCGTCATTTTATAACAAATTCTCAACATTTTCAATTGAAAATAACAGAATCATTTTTTGACAAAATTATGTAAATAATTATTATTCACTTAGACATAAATTTTTTTAAAATTTTTCAAACATTGTTTCACTTTTTGAATAGTTTGAAGAATATTGTGTGTAAATTTCGTGAAAAAAATGATTAAATATTTCTCGAAGTAAGTCACGAGTTTGAGAGTTAAAAATTTTCATTAAGATTTATTAACTTAAAAATCCACGTTTTTTTGCAAATTTACGTTGCACCCAGAGAAAATTATTATTTAAACCAAATATTATTTTATTTTACATAAATAAAACGTATATTTTGTCTTCTGAACCAACTAGACTTATTATTTGTTTTAAATAAAATTTATATATTGAACATAAATAAAACATATATTTGAGTTAAATAAAATTTTATTTAAACTAAATAAAATTTATTTGAAACAAATAAAAAGTCTTGTTGGTTCTGAGACAAATATACAATTTCTCTGGGTGTATGTTACACCAAAAACATTAGTTTTTTTTGTTAAAAGAAAAAGAAAAATAAAAAATTTTAACATGTGATACAAAAAATATTGATGCACCTGAATCGCCTAAAACTGACTGTTTACCTTTACCCCGAGATTTTGAAATTTTCTTTAAATTCGGGATAAATGTTAACACTACTATAGTTAAGTGAGGTTTAAGAAACAAGTTATTTCAAGTATTCTACACTGAAAAAAATGATAATGTTAATTTTGACATACAAGTATGGTTAGGATGTATAGCTGAAACAGCAATACCGTATTGCTGTTCTTAAAATACAGTATTCGTGTTCTCCGCATACATCATTTATTGTCTCTCAAATACACAAATTTTTGCTGTTCTACACTGCGTACGGCTTGAAAACAGCAATACTGTTATGGCAGTATCTTATCTACCAATATATATATGTCAGGAATTGGCTTATAATTTATGGCAGTACTAATAAATATATTTTTTTTTTTAAGTGTACCTGTTTTTAAGAGATGGAAAAAAAAAAAAAACTGAAAAAAAGTTCTTTGTAGGATGTTATAGGAAAAATCAAACCAGTTTGACTGATAATTGTAATCCATAAATAAACAATCAACCATTACAAAATTATAGTAATGTAAACCTTGAATAACTTCAACAAATTTTAAGAGAGTTTCATTCAACTTGTTAAAAAAAAGTTTTTAAGGTTGCTGAATAAGAATCTAAAATCGAATTTTTAAATTTCAAAATGGCCGATCCCAATAAATTTATTAAATTCTTTTTTTAATGTAGTTTGAATGTTCTGTTTACATTTAACCCCGAGTTTTCGATTTCCTCGGGAGGGTTAGGTATAAAACGTAATAGACTTTAATTATTTGAATTAAAAACTAAAATTGACGAAAATGAAAAAATCAAAGATCAAGTTTTGTTAAAGGCTATTAATTATAGGAAGAATGAAAAATTTTAGTTTGATTTTTTTAATTTATTTTTAATTGCAATATGCCGAGACCAAAATACTCAAACAGTAAAAATTTTAATTTTCAATCTTTTTTGCATTAAAAGATAACTTACACTATGACATTGCCAATTGTGAAAGTAAAATATTGGCAATACTCAGAACATCTTGTAGGTGAGCTGAGGTAAAAATATTGACGTCGAACTTATTGTTAAACTTGAAAATTCATCAGAAAAATCTACTGTTTACATTCACCTCAAATGACCCTATTTGAGTTAAATAAAATTTTATTTAAACAAAATAAAATTTATTTGAAACAAATAAAAAGTCTAGTTGGTTCTGAGACAAATATTAGTAATCTAAAATAAAGAAATATATTTGCAATTTAGGAAATAGTATATTTGTTGCAAATAAAAAATATATTTGATTCAAATAAATGTTTGTTTGACTTATAAGTTATCAGTGAATTTTAATATTTCAGATTGCTTACAAGATTTATTAAAATGAATTTTTTTTATTTGCTCTAAATATAAAAAATATATTTAAAGAAAATATAATTTTTTTCATTCAAATAAAAATGAATATTTAAACGAAATATATTTATTCAAGTACAAAATATTATTTGAGTTAAATAAAAGTTCAGTTAGTTCTGTGACAAATATCCTTTTTTATTTGTTTCAAATAAATTTTATTTAATTCAAATAAATCATTTCTCTAGGTGTACGCAGTGAATTTGTAAAATTTTCGATAAAAAATGAGTGAAATTTTAATAATTAATTAGCGTATATAGGGGAGAGTCACTACGGTCGGTGCACCTTTACGGTTGGGTCACCTCAGGTTTCTCAGTTGTAACAAACTGGTGCCATTTACCATTGCATGTAAATACTTCTTAGTAATAGTAGAAAACTTTTCATGTCTCTTTCATTAAGTTCCAATGAAGTACGCGAGCAGAACAAACGTGTAAAATGTAAATGTGTGGTGAATTTTTTTAGCAAAACTTTTACTTAGTGTCGAAAAAGATTAATTAAACAAAATGGAAGATGCAAACAATAAATTAAATTGATGAAATTTATTCATTAGAGAGTCCTTTCATACTTTGGTATGTTATTTGGTTTTTCTATCGTGCGTTTATGTCTGTGTGCTAAAAAAATAAAAACGACGCGAAACTTACGGTCGGCTCACTTTATATCGTGCATATTGGGACGCATTATTTTACAATTATGGTGCGTTCTGACATCGGAAATTCATTTGTTTAAGGTAGAGATGTGTGAAGAACGTCATTTTACAGTGAAAAAAATATATTCATGTTCGAAAAACGTTCGTAAAACATTTTAAAAAGTCTCATTTCATATCTCCTTCGATAACATATTGTAAACGTTTCGTGTACTGAGAATGTCTTTTGATTAATTTTTATATGAATTTCCAATTTTTATCCAAACATTTTCTGATGTACAGAAGAAACATTCCACTTTAGAAGATCTTTTTAACCATATGTCAGAAAACGTGAATTTCGGCCTAGAACGGAAGTTCTGGGCACAAGTCAAAAAGTGACCCGACCGTAGTGACTCTCCCCTACGTTTTTGTAATTTGTTGTATACTTACAATTGTGAAACAGTAAAATTTCGCTTGTTCAAATTTAAAGAGTATGAGTCAAACAAAAAATTCTCCAAAATTTATTATTTAATATTGTTTAGTTTTTTCCAGTACTTTGTTTAACTTTTTCTTGAACCTCCTCATTCAAAATACTTATTTAATTATTGTGGTTACAAAAGTAACAATCTACATTCCAATTCACAGTTTATATTTATGAAAACAAAAATTTAAAATTTTATTTTTATTATTATTTTTTTAAAAATTATTTTGTTTCACTCAACTAATTGGATCTTTGATTCCAATAAATATTATTTGGCGCAATTATTCATTTTATGGCTTAAATTAAACTGAATTATTTAATACAAATAATGCATTATTTAATGCTATATATTTAATAAAAACAAATAAAAAATGGTTTGGAACAAATAAATCAATTATTAAAACGATAATCAAATCAAATAATTTATATTTAAATCAATTACATAATATTTGCTTTAAATACTAAAATATTTAATTCAAATACAATTTATTTGATTTAAATAAAAAATATATGATTCAAGTAAATATTTATTTGATAATAGTCAAATAATCGGTTATTAGAATCAAATAAATTTTTTTTAGAGTATATATATATATATATATGTGACGCTCCACGGTGAAAGGGACCTTAGCTGCAATAGACAAATTTTACAGAAAAGGCATTTAAAGTAGAACCACTCTGATTGGTCAAGGCGTTCCAATGAAATTCAGCCCCACTCCTCATTACACATTGATAGTTGTCCGTGTTACACGAAGTGCACGAATTGTACATGTATAGCCAGTGTAGTAGTATTAGTAAGTAGAGGGGCAGATTTTCTGAATAACCACGTGTAAACATTGAACAAGCTCATTTTTAAACATTAATAATAAAAAAACCTGTAAGTAAAAATTATTTTTTACTTTTGCATATGAAAAGAAACAACTCAAAAACTATAGAATGACATAAGTAACTCAAAAATTAATTTTTTTGCAGCTAAGGTCCCTTTCACCGTGGAGCGTCACATATATATATATATATATATATATATATATATTTTATATATATATATATATATATATATATATATATATATATTTATATATATATATATAAATATATATAAAAACAAATTATTTGTCTCAATTAATTGAAATTTTTTTTTTACAATATAAAAATCTAATAATAACTTTAAATAATAGTATGGGCAACAGTGATTTTTAAATTTTAACCAAAAGTCATTTGTTCAATTTTATAAAGTACGTGAAAGATTAGTTGACTACGCTTGAAAATTCTGTAGAGTATGCGCAGTGTGCGTTTCTATGCAAGGTAAATGACAGCTGATTGTCTGTTTCTATTTGTGTTAATTTCAGTTGTGAATATACTATTATTTTACGAAAAACAAATAGGGTTAATATATATTTGTCTTCAAGAATGAAATTCTCAAGCAAGGTACAAGAAATTTTCATAGACTACTTTTGAAACTCTCATGCAAAAGTACTAGACTGTTTCTAGTATTGTGTCGTATCCAAAAGTCAAGCACCAGGTCAATGAAAATACATAAAAACAATAACATTTATCTTAAAATATTAAAATTAATTTCTTGACATAGAAACTATTTAACAATTAACAATGTTTATTAAATATTGATTTTCTTATCACATTCTTGAAAGTAATACTTCTCTGAGAAGTATTATTTTCAAATTCCGCGCCACATTTTTCGAACAAGCCGAGAAAAACGAAAAAGAGGCTCACTGACGAAAGCAGAAATAAGACGAATGAATGTGTATGTGCTCGCATGGAACTGCGAAAGTGGGGATCGTTTGCGTGTGCCGCCCGGCATCGCTGTTACTCGGAAAGTCCTTTCTCTTTTCGTTCGTTCTCAAGGTGAACCGAGCTTTGCCGAACGTTCCCGAGCTCGGACCCAACAGAAACACACACATGTTCGCAGAGAGAACGGGCGACGCTGAGAGAATTGTGTAGGAAATCTCGCGTACGTTCGGCGGAGCTTGGCTCAGCGAGAAAATCACGCTTGCGTTGCCTTTCGCCTGAGCAATACTCGCTAAATAATTATTCCAATTATTTACCCCTCTCAATTATTTTATTATAATAATCTTCTTATTTATTCTGTCCAGTCTGTCCACACCTGAAGTTAGTCATGATTATGCATTTGTTTTATTAATATGTTTTGATAGATAATATTATTTTTCATTATTTTTCACTCTTACTTTTTAAATTTAATAATAGGTATTTATTTAATATATTTAGAAATATTATTTTTATTTTTTCAAATAATACAAAACTATTTTTATTAATCTAAAAAAATTATTGTTATTTTTCAATATTTCTCTTCTTTCTAGAATAATTAGCACTTTGGGGCCGTTCAAAAAATACGTAAAGCGTTTTGGGGAGGGGGGGAGGTCAAGCAATTTGTTACGGTAAAGAGAAAAAATGGCGCTAATGTATATAACATTGTGACGTAGGGGGAGGGGGGGTCTAAATTTCCCAAAAATAGCGTTACAAGTCGGTCGAGTATTTTCGAACCTTTCATTTTTGGAGCCGAGCCGAGCCTAATCAGTTCGAGCTCGAGCCGAGTCCGAGTCGAGCCTCATAAAAAGCTCGAATAATTTCGAGTACTCGAATTTTTCGGGTACTCGAAGTTTTCGAGTACTCGAATTCACTCGACTACTCGAAATTATTCGAGCTTTTAAATTACAAAAAAACTATTAACAAGTAGAAAATTTCGAATTTAAGGGATTTACTGAACGTAGAAAATCGTTAGGTGTTACAATAATTACCCTACTAAATAACTAAAGAGATTTAGAGAGAATTCAAGGCAACATTCACTAATTTTTACAACTTTTTTTCCATTTTTTTAAATTTAACCCTAAAATAAAAGAATACGAAATTGTAAGAATGGTTAAATTTCTATTCTTAACAAGTCAGGCCTTATAAAAGTGTATTTACGAAAAAATTACAACTGTAAGACAATTTGTACTTTGCACGAATGTTTTATCGTTTTTTGGGACATTTTCCCCTTTTTACCCCATATAAACGAAGGGTTCCGAAAGGGTTTGGAGGGCGAAACTTTTTTTGCAGTCTAGTGGCAACTAATACAAGTGAGTTTTACAAAAAAATTACAACTCTAAGACCATCTGTAATTTTAATGAATTTTTTATTGTTTTTTGGGTCATTTTCCCCTTTTTACCCCATAAACGAAGGGTTCCGAAAGGGTTAAAATGGCGAAACTTTTTTTGCAGTCTAGTGGCATCTAATACAACTGATTTTTACAATAAAATTACAACTCTAAGACCATCTGTAATTTTGATGAATTTTTTATCGTTTTTTGGGTCATTTTCCCCTTTTTACCCCATATAAACGAAGGGTTCCGAAAGGGTTAGACGGGCGAAACTTTTTTGGCAGTCTAGTGGCATCTAATAAAAGTGAGTTTTACAAAAAAATTACAACTCTAAGACCATCTGTAATTTTGATGAATTTTTTATCGTTTTTTGGGTCATATACCCCATTTTACCCCATAAACGAAGGGTTCCGAAAGGGTTAGGAGGGCGAAACTTTGTTTGCAGTCTAGTGGCAACTAATAAAAGTGATTTTAACAAAAAAATTACAACTCTAAGACCATCTGTAATTTTGATGAATTTTTTTTTCGTTTGTGGGCCATTTTACTCATTTTTACCCCATAAACGAAGGGTTCCGAAAGGGTTAGGAGGGCGAAACTTTTTTTGCAGTCTAGTGGCAACTAATAAAAGTGATTTTAACAAAAAAATTACAACTCTAAGGCCATCTGTAATTTTGATGAATTTTTTTCGTTTTTTGGGTCATATACCCCATTTTACCCCATAAACGAAGGGTTCCGAAAGGGTTAGGAGGGCGAAACTTTTTTTACTGTCTAGTGGCATCTAGTACAAGTGATTTTTACAAAAAAATTACAACTCTAAGACCATCTGTAATCTTAATGAATTTTTTATTGTTTTTTGGGTCATATTCCCCATTTTACCCTATAAACGAAGGGTTCCGAAAGGGTTAAAATGGCGAAACTTTTTTTGCAGTCTAGTGGCAACTAATAAAAGTGATTTTAACAAAAAAATTACAACTCTAAGACCATCTGTAATTTTAATGAATTTTTTATTGTTTTTTGGGTCATATTCCCCATTTTACCCTATAAACGAAGGGTTCCGAAAGGGATAAAATGGCGAAACTTTTTTTGCAGTCTAGTAGCAACTAATACAAGTGAGTTTTACAAAAAAATTACAACTCTAAAACCATCTGTAATTTTAATGAATTTTTTATTGTTTTTTGGGTCATTTTCCCCTTTTTACCCCATAAAACGAAGGGTTCCGAAAGGGTTAAAATGGCGAAACTTTTTTTGCAGTCTAGTGGCATCTAATACAACTGATTTTTACAATAAAATTACAACTCTAAGACCATCTGTAATTTTGATGAATTTTTTATCGTTTTTTGGGTCATTTTCCCCTTTTTACCCCATATAAACGAAGGGTTCCGAAAGGGTTAGACAGGCGAAAACTTTTTTGGCAGTCTAAGTGGCATCTAATAAAAGTGAGTTTTTACAAAAAAAAAATTACAACTCTAAGGCCATCTGTAATTTTGATGAATTTTTTATCGTTTTTTGGGTCATATACCCCATTTACCCCATAAACGAAGGGTTCCGAAAGGGTTAGGAGAGCGAAACTTTTGTTTGCAGTCTAGTTGGCAACTAATAAAAGTGGATTTTAACAAAAAAAATTACAACTCTAAGGCCATCTGTAATTTTGATGAATTTTTTTTCGTTTTTTGGGTCATATACCCCATTTTAACCCCATAAACGAAGGGTTCCGAAAGGGTTAGGAGGGCGAAACTTTGTTTTGCAGTCTAGTGGGCAACTAATAAAAGTGATTTTAACAAAAAAATTACAACTCTAAGACCATCTGTAATTTTAATGAATTTTTTATTGTTTTTTGGGTCATATTCCCCATTTTACCCTATAAACGAAGGGTTCCGAAAGGGATAAAATGGCGAAACTTTTTTTGCAGTCTAGTAGCAACTAATACAAGTGAGTTTTACAAAAAAATTACAACTCTAAGACCATCTGTAATTTTAATGAATTTTTTATTGTTTTTTGGGTCATTTTCCCCTTTTTACCCCATATAAACGAAGGGTTCCGAAAGGGATACACGGGCGAAACTTTTTTGGCAGTCTAGTGGCATCTAATACAACTGATTTTTACAATAAAATTACAACTCTAAGACCATCTGTAATTTTGATAAATTTTTTATCGTTTTTTGGGTCATTTATCCCCATTTTACCCCATAAACGAAGGGTTCCGAAAGGGTTAGAATGGCGAAACTTTTTTTGCAGTTTAGTGGCATCTAATACAACTGATTTTTACAATAAAATTACAACTCTAAGACCATCTGTAATTTTGATAAATTATTTATCGTTTTTTGGGTCATTTATCCCCATTTTACCCCATAAACGAAGGGTTCCGAAAGGGTTAGAATGGCGAAACTTTTTTTGCAGTCTAGTGGCATCTAATAAAAGTGATTTTAACAAAAAAATTACAACTCTAAGGCCATCTGTAATTTTGATGAATTTTTTTCGTTTTTTGGGTCATATACCCCATTTTAACCCATAAACGAAGGGTTCCGAAAGGGTTAAAATGGCGAAACTTTTTTTGCAGTCTAGTGGCAACTAATACAAGTGAGTTTTACAAAAAAATTACAACTCTAAGACCATCTGTAATTTTAATGAATTTTTTATTGTTTTTTGGGTCATTTTCCCCTTTTTACCCCATATAAACGAAGGGTTCCGAAAGGGTTACACGGGCGAAACTTTTTTGGCAGTCTAGTGGCATCTAATACAAGTGATTTTAACAAAAAAATTACAACTCTAAGGCCATCTGTAATTTTGATGAATTTTTTTCGTTTTTTGGGTCATATACCCCATTTTACCCCATAAACGAAGGGTTCCGAAAGGGTTAGGAGGGCGAAACTTTTTTTGCAGTCTAGTGGCAACTAGTACAAGTGAGTTTTACAATAAAAAAACAACTCTAAGGCCATCTGTAATTTTGATGAATTTTTTATCGTTTTTTGGGTCATTTTCCCCTTTTTACCCCATATAAACGAAGGGTTCCGAAAGGGTTAGGAGGGCGAAACTTTTTTTGCAGTCTATTGGCAACTAATACAAGTGAGTTTTACAAAAAAATTACAACTCTAAGACCATCTGTAATTTTGATGAATTTTTTATCGTTTTTTGGGTCATTTTCCCCTTTTTACCCCATATAAACGAAGGGTTCCGAAAGGGTTAAAGGGTTGAAACTTGTCTGGTGTATGTTTTTTACTATTTGGAGCATTTCTGCGTTGAAAATTTTTAATTTTTTTAATTTTTAATTTTTCGTTTTTTTAAACGTTGCGGACTTCAGCCTCATGGATTTTAATTATTTTAAACACACTTTTGCAGGAATA
>JAVJHS010000624.1:0-17935 GCA_032873175.1 Leptopilina drosophilae | reverse complement strand
GATGGAGCAAAGTATGTCTGGCAGTCCTTTGAAGATGCGGCAAATGAGTCAATAGTTAAAAATAACCTACATTTTTCTTATAAGTTATTAAAAAATAACGAAATATATCTTCTGATGCGCTCTACTCAATAATTAATGTTATTTAAAAGATAATTCTGTTGCAAATTGGAGCGTCACATATCTCTCCTGTGATTATATGACATTAAGAATAGTTTAAAAATGTTGTAAATTCTTTTAAATATGTATAACTGAAGAAAAATAAAAAACTAATCTTTTATTCTTCCCAACATTTACTGTCATCTCTATTGATATATCAAATATCATTATATTAAGCTAATTAAATAAATAAATGAAAATAGAGATTATTTATTGATAAATATATTCAATAAAATATATGTACATATGTACATGCATTTAAACTAATAACTACAAATTAATTAAAATAACTTATTCTTTTTTATTTTTTTTCTGACAGAGCATTTTCGAAGAGCTGACAGACGCGATTTGCCCCACCCCACGATTGCCAGCCGTACATTTTTACACTTGTTTGGATGTAAAGTTTCGATTTATGAAGGTTTTAATCGGTTTGAAATAAGAAAAAAATGTAGGTTATTTTCACTTTTATGGAAAAATTTTATATATATATATATAGAATCGGCACAAGTCAGTTTCTGTAAAGTTTGATTATAAATCCGATGTCAGTTTTTCAAAATTTAAAAAGCCGGATCTAATATTACAAACGATGAACCCACGCGGTTTACCTAGAGACTTCCACAAGCACTTAAATTAAAGCTTGAAATGTGCACTTTAAGACCCATATCTACAGGACCAAATAAAAATTAAAAATTTTGAGAAAAGTGTGGATAGAAAGCCCAAAAAAGTGTTTTTCAAGGGTTTTAAATATTTTTTTTTCTATTTAACCTCACATGCTAGAGACTTCCACAAAGTCTTAAATTAAAGCTGGAAATGGACACTTTAAGGGGATCCCACTTATCGACAATACAGATCTAAATTGATAAAAAAACTGCAACCGCCTTTTCTTGAAAAATATAAAATACCATGCCATATCCATTTGGGAATATAATTTTTTATCAAAAATACACAGGATGAATATTTCTTTTTTTGTAATTGTTACAAAAAAAATAAAGGTTTTTAAATTTTAAATTTCCTTACAAACAACAAAACAAACTTATTTTTTACTTCGAAAATTAAATATATCTGCGAAATTGTCTTATTTTATATATTTTTTACCATTAATCAATTTTCTCTTGCAAACAAGACATTATATTAAATTGTTTTTAATTTAAAATTAAAAATAATCAACAATTTATCATTTCTGGTATATTTGGCGCCATCTATTGGTTTCATTGCAAAATAATGTACCACCAAACAGCTGTTAAATGTGGTTATGGTAGTTTGGACTATTGGAAACTGCTCATATTTAATTTTTGAAAAATAATTTTTTCTAATAATTACAATAAATAAATTATTCATCCTATGTATTTCTGATAGAAAATGAGTTTCCTAAATTGATAGGGCATAATATTATACAATTTTCAAGAAAAGGCGGTTGCAGAGTTTTTATCAATTTAGATCTGCATTGTTGATATGTGGGATCCCCTTAAGACCTATATGCGTAAGACCAAAAAACTAAGGATTTTAAAAAAAGTGTCGGTACAGACCGCAAAAAGATTGTTTCCTTTCTTTTCATATCGGAGTTATATGTAGTTTTTTTACCCTGAAGACGAACAGGGGTCTTAAAATTGACCATCACGTCAGAATGTTGAGAAAAGTGGATGTGAAGAGCTTTAAAATTTGTTTTTAGTTATTTTTGATATCAAATACGTAAAAAAATGTATTTTGGTCCGAGCAGTAAAATTTCGCGCACGGGACAAAGTCAAGGATGCGGAAGTGTTTGAATCAATGTTACGAACATAAATTTTTATCCTAACTGCATGGGAAGTATAGCTTTGGGGCACGAGGGGGCGTAAAATACTTTCCCCCGATTGTTTGATTTCAGCGGGCAGAAATAGTATATTGTGCACCTACATGGAGAGAAAAACCAAGCTTTTATAGTATGAACAGTCATACTTATTTCGTAAAAGAGTTTACATGCGCAATAGGCGTAAATTTCTGCAGTATTTGTATAAAATTTGTACGATATGAGCATGAACTTTCTACCTATAAATGCATGGGACATCACCATATTACGATTTCAAGAATTCATGATTTTTCGGTATGAGATATATGCAACTGTAGTATGAGGCCACGCCCCTTAAGCAGGAACGTCCTTACAAAATGAGCATAGACAGCTTCATACTAAAAACGCTTGGTTTTTCTCTCCGTGTAGAGAGGAAAAAAAGTGGTTTTCCCAAGGGTAAAGTTTGTAGTTCGAGACGTAGCGAGCGTACAAGCCGAAGGCGAGTGCGAGCGAAGTTGAGAACTCCAAACTCACGAGGCAAAAATCATTTTTTTCCGTGGTGCACATACTATTTTTGCTAACACACGTTAAACGAAAGTACAAATATATAATTAAGTAAAGGAATTTTTTAGAATAAATACTATTAATTTTATAATTTTAATTTATTATTAGATTATTAGAAAGAAATATTCACAATACTGATTATATTGAAATAAGAATGTTTGACAATTAACAATAATTATTATGAGATCATGGTACAGGGCTGCAAGCGTACTTAGAGGTTTAAACTAGTGAAAAAAGTGAGTTTTTGAATAAAAAAGTGAGTAAATAGTGAATTTACAAGTAAAATAGAGGGTAAAAAACCCAATGGGAAATGCCAGTGTAGTGCCGATGTTCACCACTGGCTTAGTACTCAGACGATTATTCGGCCGTAGCCTATCCAAGCCTCGACAATTAATGCTGGCGCAGTACAGAATGTTTGTTTCGACAAATCTTGGACAAGCCACGGCGGCATGTGCTGGCAGAGTATAGAAAAATTGTTCACAACGCTCGTTGACAACAGTGATTTTTTGACATAAACTTGAAAAAAATTATAAAAATAGTTTATGAATGTTTATAAATATAAATTTATTTAAAAAAATTAATTTATTACTTTTCAGTTATTCATTTTTTATTTTTATTAAATTTAATAATTTAACAAAATTTTGATTAATTTTAATAAATAATAAAATATTCAAACAAATTAAAATTATAAACAAAATATAAACTTTAATTCAAACAATAATTTGGTTATTAAAATACTATTATACTTTTTACTATGAATAAAACATTATTAAAAAATTACCACTTGTAAAATCTTAAATGCAATAAGTAAAGTTATTTTATTCTATTATTAAAAATTTAGTTTAATTTATTTTCATTTAATTTATTACTTCTAACGTATCCCTATTTTTTCTCATCTTTGATTCAATAATTGTAAGTCTGAATGATACTGAGCTATTAAAACTTTACTGCACACGTGTGTCGTTAGCTCAGTGGTTAGAGCGTTCGCCTGTAAATCCGTAGGTCGTAGGATCGATTCCCCTCGTGAGCAATTTTGTTTATTTTTATAGGTTTGTGGTATTTCTAAATTTCAATCGTTAGGTACTAAAATATGAAAATCTAATACACACTTAACGGAATTGTCTATTATTTAATTTTTAAATGTTATAAACAATTTTTCAACTTCATTTACTATATCCATTGTTAGTATATATCCATCTTTAATACAATTTATTTAAAAAGAGAAATATTTTATAAATAATAGTGAGCCAGTACTGTCTGTCAGCGTAGCTGCCAGTACTGACAGTGCTGGTATAGTACTCCGCCAGTTGTAAATTTCCAATTTTGTTTTTAACTTAATAAATCATACAGATATTTAATACTTTTACCATCCATTTTTCTTATTTTTACTATTTATTAACAAAAATCGCAAAATTGAATGTCAAAGTCTGCAATGAAACCATATTAGTCTATACACAGCACCAAAACTTTCCTAAAAATTTATTAAAGATATACAAACTTGCAAACTTTGAAAACTTTACTTACAAAGTTTAGTGAAAATCGTTTTTTTGCTGTAAAATGTTACTTATTATCATAAAATTACTTTCTCAAAACAATTCTGAAAAAATATGCGAAAAAAAGTTATAGCAATTTTTATATCCGTTACTTAACTCACTATAATAGGTATATTACACGAAAACTTTAAATGCGTTTTTCTCAAAAACACATTTCTGAAAACGGGGAGCAACTTTTCTTGAAATCTACTAAACCAATTTCACTGTTAAACTGTTTTTTCTGCGGGGGTAAATTGAACCTAAAAATTAGCAGTTTTGCGATTTTTTAAGTAACATGTTTATAACATATTAAAAATACATTTAAAAATCGTTATTTAGGTTTGTTACCTGGAACAAATACTTATGAACAGAATCCAATTTGAATTTTCAATTTATGAATTACTTGTCATTCGGAAAGTTACTCTCCGAAAAAGCTACCTTTTGGAAGACACCATCTACATCTGCGAAACGTAACTAAATTTACTTTAAAAAGTTTCTAATATTCTTTCCGCTTAATGTGTTACAATGTCCAAAAAGAATTTTGGGAAAAACTATACTACTTTTTTCACAACAAAAGTTTAAAAAAGTATATTTTTGTCTATGCTAAACCAGAAAGTCCTCTTAAATGTCCCACTTCAATAAATGTTTATAGTCAAATGCTACCAAAAATTTAGCTTCAAACTTTCCTGATAATTTAAATTACATTTTCAACAACTCTATTATAAGCTAAAACGTAGCATGAAACTTTCCTAAAAATTTTATACTTCATGTTTTTTTTATATTCTACTTAAGAGTGAATCGTATAATAATCACAACCAACAATAAAAGCTAAAAGTAGTTTATAAAAATATCTAAATTTTTAGTATTGTTACTCATATATCATTTTAAGAATTGTATGTACATCTCTTTTAGAATTTAATAACTTTATAGAATTTAACTACAATACAAATATTTAGTTTTAAAATTTAACCCTCCGTCACACACCTAGGGAGGGATTCTCTCCACGGTTTCAGTATTTTTAAAATAACTTTTGTTTTCCTCATTGCAAAATAAAATCAGTTTCTATACCTTTCGACAATTTACTCCTCAACACATTTCTAAAAAAACATTTAGTTTAAACATAATTAATATTTAATTATGAAGCTTCAAAGCTAGAAAAAACTCGAAAAAGTGAGGTTATGTTGAATAAAAAAAATAAAATTTTCCAAACATTTTTTGTTCCACTGTTGGTTAATGACAAAAATATATTATAAATATAATTAAAATAAACTATTTTATGTTTTTTTATTATTTGTTAATGTTACATTATTTTTACATGTAAAGTGTAATTCCTTCGAAGATGTGCATTCGTGTAATTAATTATTATTTTTGAAACCGAAAATTAATTTTATAATTTAGAATAATTTACTACATATTTGTAAGTTTGTGTTAAAATTAAATTTTTGTTGATTCCTTTGTTTATGTTGTAATGTCGCTTATTTTACAATGTGGTGAGGGATTCCCTCTAAACCTGTGTAAAGTCGTAATTTTTTCCAAGGTGTATGACGGAGGGTTAACAGTTTAAAAACTTACCTATTTATTATTTTATTTAAAAAAAAATAAATTGAAAAAAATCTACTCGAGTTTAAAAAATTATCTAATTCTATAATCTACCCTTCTCTACTCATTGTCAAAGGTGGTTTCACTGCAAACTTTGACACTCTAATTTGCCATTTTTGTATAGAAAGTGTAGAAATGTTAATTTTTATGGGAATAAAAGCTTCCAAAAATTGCGATTTTAGTCTTTGGTTTGTTTACTTTTTCGTTTGTTTACATTTTTCAACTGGTTCTTGCCCTTAAACAAAATTAATTTTTTAAAATTGAAAAATAAGGTATTTTACAAAAAATAGTGAGAAAAGTGAGTTTTTTTAAAAGTGAGTAATAGTGAGTGTCTTGAAAAAAATGAATAAAAATGAGTCACTTGCAGCCCTGACAGTAAGAAAAGTAATTATTGGACAATATTACTTTCTCCCCGTAACGTCACAGAGGGGAGGGAAAGTAACATTCTCTACCCGCCTCCGGGAAAGACGTATTTTCCACCTTCTTTATAGGTGAGAAATTATCTACTTTCGGTGCATGTGTTAGAAAAAGTATTTTGCTCCCACTACCCCAACCACGAACGGAAATGTGTCACTTTGCGTCCGCATTAAGTACTACAAATGACATACTTTCCGTGAAGGTAGGACAAAAATACAATTTAATAACAAAAATGTTCATAATACGTACCATTAATATTTACATCCTGGGATGAATCTATGGATCTATTCAGCGGAGTGGAGTGATGTTGCAATTTAAAACTCTTCATCGAATTTAGGGATCCATCAATCCAACTGTCTTCACCAGCATCACTGGTATTTATGTCAGTTTTTGTAACTGATAATCGTTCAAGAACCACGACTGCCTTCTTTAGAGGAATTGAGGCTGCCTTATTAACTAAAAGACACAATAAATGAAAATTAAAAATAAAATGGAGTGAAAGTAGATTTCATGTAAAGTGAAAATAGCATGAAAGGGAAGTGAAAGAAGAGTGAAGGTGAAGTGAAAGTAAAATGAAAGTGACGGAAAGTTCAGTGACAGTGAAGTGAAAGTGGAGTACAAATTAAATTTGAGTAAAAATAAAGTGAGTGAATGTAGAGTGAAGGTGAAGTGAAAGTGTAGTAAAAGTAGTGTGAAAGTGAAGTAAAAGAAGAGGGAAAGTGAAGTAAAAGAAAAGGGAAAGTTGAGTGAAAGTGAAGTAAAAGAAGAGGGAAACTTGAGTGAAAGTGAAGTAAAAGTAGTGTGAAAGATGAGTGATAGTGGAGTGAAGGTAAAGTGAAAGTGAAGTAAAAATAGAATGCAAGTTGAGTGAAAGTAGAGTGAAAATGAAATTTGAGAGAAAATAACAGGGAGTGTATACCTTTAGATATTTTGGCCGGTTTTAACCATGGAAAGTTTTTTAGCGCGGCCTTCCTCCGGTCGCCGTAGTTCCATACGAGTTCGGTATGAGGCTGAATGTCGTGTTTCGCTTTGAAGAAAATCCGAGGAATATTGTTTTGTATGATTTTGAATGGAATTAGATTTGGAGTGTTCGAATGATTCATTAGCCTTGCTTTAAAAATAGTTTCTTCTGTTGCATCTATAAATGCTTTTTTTCCATTAAAATTAATATCTACGATATAGCATCCTAAATGGTTTTCGGCGTAGGAAGCCTCACGCTTTGATATTTCTGAAATTTCGGTAATCAATTCGCCTTTGTATTCAATAACAATAGTTCCTTTTTTTATTAATGTTGTGGTGAAGACAGCCCGATTTTTATCTTGAAGGTGGCGCACTTCAAATAAATTCTCATCGAGCGCCTCTATCGTTGGAACTGCCATTTTTAATGTCGACTAAAGAACACTGAAAAAGGTACTACGAGACTAATATCTAATAAAAAGTATTTAGAATACGGAAAAGTATTGGTAAATATTATTGGTAATAAATTTTGTTTGCTGGGAATACATAAATTGTTCATTTCTTTTAATTTCTTAACATTTCTTTTAAAACTCTCAAATTAAAGATTTTTTAAAGCAAAATAAAAGGCAGATTGTAAAATGTTGGATGATTACTATAGATTTTTTGTGTCTACAACGTATGTCAGATTAAAAAGAACTTGACGTTATCAGCAGAAGTTACTGTTTCATATAAGGGAGAGTAGGGCAAACCAGACCCTTCTCAATATTTCCGAAATGGCGAAATTGTAAAAAGTGCCATTTAGAAATTTGAAACAACTATGTGTAGTATGCCTTATTTTTTTAATTTGAAATTTTTTACTTTTGTTTGTGCAACGCTGGTAGCAAAAGTTTTTTTTAGTTTTTTTCTACACTTTTACGAATTTTTTCTTAAGGAAATTCTAAGGAAATCGTGTAATATTTCCAAACATTAGGTCTTGGGTTTTGAAGGTGCACACCTCAGGAATGTTTATCACAAAAAACTTTGATGAATTTGTAAAGCGTTTCTTTTTGACAAACATTTATTCTTTAAATGGGCCTGTGGGGCAAACCGGACCCCTTTCGGTGGGTTTTTTTCTATTGAATTAAAGTTTCATAAAAATGATTTTTAAATAAAATGTTTCTTTCATTAAAATATTTACATACTATGAAAAATAATTGTCTTCTAATGAGAATTGGATTCTTTAATATTGTTTCCCTGATAATGACAATCATTTTTACTTTTTAAAAAAAAATATTTATTTAACTAAAATTCAATCCCGAATTATTATTTTCATTACTACAAGCATTGTTTACATGATTTTTTATTATTGTAGATTATGTAAATGCAATATTATAAATAAAAAACCAAACGGTCCGGTTTACCCCAGGGGGTGGGGTAAAAAATGTTGCAAACCGGACCGTTCGCAACATTTTTTAAAGTTAACACAACAACTAAACAATAAAAGATGAAGTATACACTGAGAAAAAAGAGGGCGCGTTGCAGCACATTTTCGACAAATATTGTAGCAGAACTCAGGGCTGAGTCGCGCAACAATACTGGAATAGGCGTTTGCAACGCGCCCTCTTTTTTCTCAGTGTAGGTGTCTCTGGTGTCTCTTCACGTTCTGGCGGTAACGTCATGTTCCTTTTAATCTATTATTCGTTGGAGGCACAGAAAACCATATGGTGATCGATCAACATTCGATTATATCGATATCTTATGTTCTGACAGTCGGCGAAGCCAAAAGTCATCTCAGAAGAAAAAGATATTAAAATCTGTCTATCACATTTAATTTTTCCTTTTTTTTTAAATTTTGTATTTTCTTCAAGCGATCTAAATTTTTATACTTCAGGTCACTCACTCTCTTCAACAATGTTCTCAACTATGAAGTGAAAACTTACACCCAATTATATTTTGTGAAATTAAGATCTTGCTAATAACTACTAAATTAAGCAATTGGTTTATAATATTTTGAGGAAGCAAAATCGTCATGAAATGAACAACTTGTTTATAATTGTAAATGTTATAAAAAGTTTCATTTATTTAATACCAACTGAGATTTATTTGAATCCAAAACTGGTGTTTTTTTATGTAAATAAATTTTGTACTTTGATTAAATAATTACAAAGTGGCTATTTCGCCCGTCAACGGGCAAAATAAAAGAAATAGTTTATTTCGCCCGTCAGTAAAAATAGGTATATGATTACTAATTAAAAATATTTGTAAATTTTTCCTTCATTTTTTTAATTTGGAGGAGGAAGGAGTCATCTACCTTGCATTTTTTAAAATTAAAAAAAATTCACTTACTAATAAAAAAATATTTTCAACCCAAGGTGGATGACTCCTTCCTCCTTCAAATAAAAATTTTACTGATGGGCGAAATTAACTATTTCTCTTGTTTTGTCCGTTTTTATTGTTATGCATTTTCTTTGACAGGCGAAATAGACACTTTGAAATAATTATTTATTTGACGCAATTTAAGGGATATTAATCTTATTTAATAAAATAATTATGACGAATAATGACGCAATTTAAGGGATATTAATCTTATTTAATAAAATAATTATGACGAATAATTAAATTCAATGCCACATAATTCTACAGAGATAAATACATTTCGCGTAGAATTATTATTTGTTCTCTAAAATGCAGAGTTTTTTCTCGTAGATTCGCTGTGTCATTATTCATATTAGAAACTGTTAAAAAAAATTTAGTACATGATTGCCACAAAATGACAAATATGAAATGCCAAGCTCTTACCAGGTCAATTCCAAATTTGAAACCTTTTCACTACTTATCGAATTCTCAAGAAAATTTAATTCAATGAAATTGATTAAAACGCATTTTCTTCAAATTGTTTTATTTTAAAATAAGTAGAAATGAAGAAAAACGATTAAAAAATGTCTATTGTCTTCTGCTAAGTCTACTTTAGTAGTCAGAAACAATCAATATTTTTTTCAAAATTAGTGTTAGAATGTGACCTGTTTAAAGCGCATTTTCTTAAATTAAAAATAATTTTAATTTTATTTCCCTAAAATTTCAACAGTTGATATTACTGTTTTATTTAAAACATCTATCATTTGAAGGCTGCGCTAAAATAAAGCATTAAGCGCTAACACGACACTTCAACTTTTAGAGCTAAATATCAATAATTAATATCAGGTTATTGATAATAAAAATTGTTTGTAATTATCATAAGTTTTAACTAAGTAACAATTTCTTACTGATTTTATCATCTATTGCACAGAAAAGGATTTATAACATCAAAGTTGATGCAAATCTAACCTAAGAAAAAATGATGCTTAACCTTTGTTTTAGCGCATCCTTCATTTATTTCAGTGCAGTATTTAAAAATCAGTAAAATTCAATAAGTAACGTGTATTATACTTACACATGTTAGTTAGACATGATTAAAAAATTTTACCTTTTTGTAAGCTGAATGTACTGCAGACTGACAACTTTAAATCTCCAAATGGGCGACATTACTCATGTTGAAAGTGAATATTTTCCAAACACTTAAATTTATTTTAAAAATTACACTAAACAATAGAAGTGCACTGAAACTAAAGCGATTGATTACGAAGAATTTGTAGGATTATTTGCAATGAGGTTAACAGCATGATATGTAACCATAATACGCACATCGGAAAGAACATCAGGGTAAGGTTGATTATTGACGTTTAAGTAAACCACACGAACTACAAAAATTATTATAGATGTGCCACATCTTTTGAAAACGCCTACACTGGCTGTTTTCGGCACTCGACCAGAACAGGGTTCGGAAGTTACGTATGACCAGCTTTTGAAACATAGGAACAGATAAAAAGGAAGCAAATTAATTTAAATTAACAATTTTAATGTAATAAAATGTTTTTTATATATTACTTAAAACAAATATTGATTTCGAGGTAAATTAAATTATTTTTAAAAAATCATATATTTTAAGGTTATAAATAGTAACCACATTGAAGGCCAACGCAGAAAAGAAACGTAATCGCTATCGCAACCGCTAACGTTAACGGAAGAATGAGTTAGAGAAGGATAAACAATATACCTATCCTTCACTAACTCATTCTTCCGTTAACGTTAGCGGTTGCGATAGCGGTTACGTTTCTATTCTGCGTTAGCCTTTAAGGTCTTTTTCCATTACATTACATTTTGAGACGCATGATTATCCCCTAATTGCCAAGTGGTCGAATACCAAATAGTCGAATTGTCAACAGGTCGAATGCTAAAAACATCGAATCGTCAAATGGTCGAATCGTCAAAACGTCGAATGCTAAAAACGTCGATTCGTCAAATGGTCGAATGCTAAGAACATCGAATTCTCAAATGATCGAATGCTAGAAACATCGAATCGTCAATTGATCGAATGTTCAAAACGTCAAATGGTCGAATGCTTAAAACGTCGAATTCTCAAATGGTCAAGTGCTAAAAACATCGAATCGTCAAATGATCGAATGCTAAAAACATCGAATTCTCAAATGGTCGAATCGTCATTTCGTCGAATGTTAAAAACGTCGAATCGTCAAATGGTCGAATACTCAAAACATCATACAGCATAAAGTCGAAAAATTTGCTTGGTTTAAGTTAATGTTAACTTACATCAAACAAATTTTTCGACTTTTTGCCGATTCGACATTTTGAGCATTCGACCATTTGACAAATCGACGTTTTTAGCATTCAATCAAATGACAATTCGACGATTTGACGTACAAACCTAATAACATTTTATTACATTAAAATTGTCCATTTTCAATTAGTTTGGTTCATTTCAATTTGTTACACCGGCACACAAAAAATTTGGACTGCCATGTGGTAGATTTTCTTCCTTAAGATGTATCTAAAGAGAAAAACATTGTCCGACCTAAAAGTTAGTTCGTGATCTCTTTAAAAAAAATTGTTCAGATTTCCTTGAAAACTTCTTACTCAGGAGTTTTTGGGGTCGCTGATTACGAATTTGACATCCGATTTTTAAAATTCAAAATACAAATCCATTATGTCGAATAAAATTTTTTTTTAAATTCCTCGCATTTACTTGAAACTCATTACTCGGGGGTTTTCGGGGTCGCTGATTACGAATATGATGTTAGTTTATAGAAATTCAATATGGCGGATCCAATATGACGGATAAAATATATTTAAATGAACGAAATCGATTAAAACTTGCTACTCCGTAGGGATTTTCGAGGTCGCCGAATACGAATCTGATTTTGGATATTAAAAATTCAAAATAGCTGACCCAATGCGACTTATGATGAAATTGTTCTCAGATTTTTTTGATACACGGAAAAAAGTATGTGAATCATTCCTTGAAAGTGCTTGACTTTTGGAAAGAACTCTCGAAAACCCCGAGTAACGAGTTTCAAGTGAAACTCGTTACGAGATCGCTGATTACGAATATGATGTTAGTTTATAAAAACTTAATATGGCTGATTCAATACGACTTACGATAAAATTGTTCTCAGAATTGTTCTTATATACCACATGGTGAAATTTTTCACGATTTATACTTTCTAATAAAAAGTATATGATATCGACTTGTATTATGTGTTCTTTCGAAAAGTCAAGCACTTTCAAGAAATGATTCACATACTTTTTTCGTGTATCAAAAAAATCTGAGAACATTTTCATCATAAGTCATAATTTTTTCATACACTACCGGCAGAAATTGTCGGTACGAACGACGGGCGAGCTACGAAAAGTTGCTGCCGAAATTAAATTAACATATTTTATTATTTAAAAATGATAGGAACTTGGTTCTTGGATTGTTTTAAAGCCAATTAAATTCTGCGTCGTTTGATATATAAATTAAAATTATTTGATATTTTTGAGAGATTTTTATCACCTAAAAGATTTTGAAAAAAATTGATTAATTTTTCTATATTTGTGCACCATGTTTAAGTGGCTGCACATTCTAGAAAAATTTAGAGAAAAATTTTAAACTCTAGCAACATAATCTTTAAAGTCTCAGCTTTTATTTGAGCCTTGAAAATTGAAAATCCGTTCAGTAGTTTTTGAAAAATCTAAAAAAATGTCCAAGCATGTTGTTTTATAATTTAGGCGGTGAACTGTCCGGTTTGCAACATTTCCTTTGACGTTTTAATGCAGAAAGGGAGTCATATCCGATGGAGAGGGATCTGGACTAAGTTAAACATCTTGTAGTACCAACTAGAAAGTTAATTTGACTCCCTTCTGCATTAAAACGTTAAAGGAAATTAGGTGCGGCGGGCTTCGTCCACCTTCGAGTGATGTGTTGTGGATGCACCTTCAAAACGCCATTTTTTAAACGTTGGAGGGGGCTCTGGACAAAGGTAGATAGATACCTTCTAGTACAAACTAGGAACTTAATTTGGCTCCCTTCTGCATTAAACGTTAAATTGTTGAAACAATCGATACTTGCAAGGGTAGGTTATTGATTATTCAAATATATTAAGTCCGTTTCACAAGTTTGTTAAAGATGAGTTGCAAAGAAATATTTCGATATTTGCAAGGATGGATAGTTGATTATTTACCTATATTAAGTCTATTTCGCAAATTTCTTAAAGAAATATATCGATACCTGCAGGGGTGGGATGTTAAATATTGAAATATATAAAATCTGTTTCACAAGTTTCCTAAGGATGGGTTGCTAAGCAATATATCGATATTTGCAGGGAGGGATAGTGGAGGGATGCAGAAAAGAGTCAAATTAAATTTCTAGTTGGTACTACAAGATGTCTAACTTAGTTTAGACCCCTCTTCAACGGATTTGACTCCCTTTCTGCATTAAAACGTTGAAGGAAATCAGTTGCGGCGGGCTTCGCCCGCCTTTGAGCGGTATGTTGTGGGTGCACCTTCAAGACGTCTTTTTTTAAACGTTGGAGGGGGGTCTGTTCTAAGTTGGATACCTTCTAGTACCATCTAGGAAGTTAATTTGACTCCCTTCTGCATTAAACGTTAAAGGAAATCAGGTGCGGCGGGCTTTGCCCGCCTTTGAGCGATGTTTGAGCGATTATTTAATTACTAGCCAAACGAAAGACATTCCAAAAAAATTAACCAAAAAACTTTAAAATTGGGAAAAGTCCTTCTTCTGCATAATTACCCAAGTTTCAATCGATTTCATTCATTTAAATATATTTTGTCCGCCATATTGGATCCGCCATATTGAATTTCTATAAACTAACATCATATTCGTAATCAGCGACCACGAAAACCCCCGAGTAATGAGTTTCAAGTAAATGCGAGGAATTTAAAAAAAAATTTTATCCGACATAATGGATTTGTATTTTGAATTTTAAAAATCGGATGTCAAGTTCGTAATCAACGACCCTAAAAACCCATGAGTAAAAATTTTTAAGAATAATTACATTTTTAGAGAAATTCGATTAAAATTGTATTAAAAATAATTGAAATTCTGCATTGTATTTTATTATTTATGACAATAATTACATTTTTGGGAAGAATTTTATTAAAATTATCAAAAATATTTAAATTCTTGTAAAAAAATAAAATTCTCATTTTATAAAATTCTTGGCATAAATTAAAAATAACAAAATTCTTAGCAGATCTTTATTTACTTTCAGAAAGTTTAATAAAATTATTCACAAGAATTTAAATATTTTTGTAAACTAATAAAAATCTTTGCAGAGAATTCTATTATTTTTAAAAATAAAAGAATTTTAGCAGAAATTCAAACATTTTAAAAAGTTTTGATAAAACTTTTTTGGGTATAAATTCAATTATTTTTAAGACAATTTTAAAAACATTTACCAAATTCAATTATTTGCAAAATTTTAATGAAATTATTCAAAAGAATTTAATTATTATAATCTAAGATTTTAACTGAAATCTATTTTTAAATCAATGGTTGTCAGAAAATTCTACTTGAATTAAATTATTTAAATCAAAAATAAATAATTTATTTAATAATTCAATGTTTCTTGGAATTCAATTCCTGTTAAAAATGTTATTCAACAAAATTGATTAAAATTCTATTAAAGATAATTGAATTCCTAAAAAGAATTTCATTATTTACAAAAATAATTGAATCCCGGTAAAATTTTATTAATTATTAAAATAGTTGAATGACTGCAAAGAAATCGATAAAAAAAATTGTTATTAATAAAATTCTTGTGAAATTCGTATTATTTTTTGAAATTAATTAGGGTCAATTGAAGGGCTGCATAAAATAAGGGGACGAACGCGAGACTTGGAAGGGATACTACCAGTCAGGTAGCAGTGACAAGCCTTGAGCCGCTCACTGTTACCTGACTGATATTATCCCCTTCAACCATGCGTTCGTCCCCTTATTTTATGTAGCCCTTCAGTTGAGGTAAATAGAAACAGCTTTGCTATGTTTCACCAAAAACATAAGTTTTTTTCTTTTAAATCGGAACACTTTCGGTTTTTTTGTGTTTTGAGTTGTTATTTCACTTCCGTGGAACAATTTTATGGAGTAGTATAAATATGGTTATCATTGAATCGTAATAATCAACTGTTCCTATTTAACCCTAAATTTTTCAACTTCGCTAAAATTTAGGGGTAAATAGGAACAGATGATTATTTCTTATGAAACTTGAGAAAAAATCAATTTCAAGTCTGGAAATGTTAAGAGATATAATGAATTAGATAAAAAATGGTGTTAATCATAAAATAATTCAACATAAAAAATAATAATGAATTATGTAAGTTTACAAGTATTCCATACCAAAAATTCTAACACATTACACAATTATAAAGGTTTTAACAACTTTAAAAAATTTTAACAGATTGGTCTAACATAACTCTCAGTATCTCTTAAACTCTCTCATTCTCTCTCATTTTCTCTCGGTCTCACTTATACTCTCTCATTCTCTCTTATTATCTCTTGTTTCATTACAATTAGCGGTTTTATGGTCACAAATCCTAATGAAATCTGAAATGTTGCAGTACACTTTGTGCTATGTAACGAACTAGCGTCTGTTTGCTATAAAGTACCTATATAACAATTCTGTACTTGTTAAATACTATGTACCGATACGATTATACATGAATACTATTTTCATTTCATTTTTATAATGCTGAAAATAGTATTGAGGTCGATAGAACCAATTTTCTCTCTTTGTATTATAAGAAATACTGTGAAATTTATGTTTCTGTTTACCCCGAATTTCCAGTTGTAAGAGGTAAGTAGAAACAGTCTCTTACTTTTAAGAAAAATTTTCAAAATGAAAAAATCAAAGTTATTTTTTGTTGTAGTATTAATAAGAGATGATTATAAATTTTTATATGAATTTTTACCTTATTTTTTTTAATGCGAATCAAAAAAGTGAAAGGATGTTTTCTTTGATTTTCAATTTTATATGCAATGGGAAATATTTTTGTATATACTGCTGCTAATTGACAAACTGAAAATGGGAAAAATACTTCGAACCTGTTAGGGGTGATCTAAGGTACAAGTTTTAAGGCCGTATTTATTTAAAAAATTTTTATTTATTTAAAATAACTACTGTTCCGATTTACTCCAACTAACTTTATATTCAGAATTATTGGGATTCTTACAATAGTTCAAGTTTCAATATAAATCTAATTTTGTAGTGTATAATATTTAATTATTACTTACCTTAAAAATAACGATATCGAATTGAATTTTACATTATTCAGAATTATTGGGAACCAAGAAATATCGATAATGTTATTCTATTTTTCTTTGTTTGACACATATGAGAGTTCCGGTCGTGGAACCTGCCACCTAGCTTAAGTTGAATTTTTTATTTATATTCAATTTTATAATTAGTATAAATCAATTATTACTTCTCTTAAAAACAAGGATAATAATTTGTTTTTATTTATTATCAACATTGTTAGGTAAAAATAAATATTAATAATGGCATTCCATTTTTCTTTGGCTGTGACATATGAGAGCACTGGTCGTGAAACCTGTCACCTTAGTTAAATTTAAGTTTCTATTTAAATCTAATTTTGTAGTGTATAATAATTAATTATCGCTTAACATATAAACAACGATAAAGAATTGGTTTTCATTTATATTCAGAATTGTTGGGATTAATGAAGTATAGATAATGGTATTGTATTTTCATTTGACAGTCACATATAATAGTTTCAGTCGTGGAACCTTCAACCTTGATTAAATTAAAGTTATTTAAATTAAATTTTATAATATGAATAAATCAATTACTTCACTTAAAAACAATGTTAATAGTTTGCTTTTATTTATAATCAACATTCTTAGGTTAAAATGAATGCAAATAATAGTATTCTACTTTTCTTTGGCTGTGACATATGAGAGTTCCGGTCGTGGAACCTGCCACCTAGCTTAAGTTGAAGTTTTCCTTTATATTAAATCTTATAATATGTATAAATTAATGAGTACTTCACTTAAAAACAAGGATAATAATTTGTTTTATTTATAATCAACATTCTTAGGTTGAAATGAATGCTAATAATGGCATTCTACTTTTCTTAGGCTGTGACATATGAGAGTTCCGGTCGTGGAACCTGCCACCTAGCTTAAGTTGAAATTTTCCTTTATATTAAATCTTATAATATGTATATATCAATGATTACTTCACTTAAAAACAAGGATAATAATTTGTTTTATTTATAATCAACATTCTTAGGTTGAAATGAATGCTAATAATGGTATTCTACTTTTCTTAGGCTGTGACATATGAGAGTTCTGGTCGTGGAACCTGCCACCTAGCTTAAGTTGAATTTTTTATTTATATTCAATTTTATAATTAGTATATATCAATTATTACTTCACTTAAAAACAAGGATAATAATTTGTTTTCATTTATAATCAACATTCTTAGGTTAAAATGAATATTAATAATAAATGGTATTCCATTTTTCTTTGGCTGTGACATATGACAGCACTGGTCGTAAAACCTGCCACCTTAGTTAAATTTAAGTCTCTATTTAAATCTAATTTTGTAGTGTATAA
>JAVJHS010000623.1:0-17947 GCA_032873175.1 Leptopilina drosophilae | reverse complement strand
CAAACGTAAAATTTGTCTTTTTGCCGTCAGTGTCATGTTGCATTTTCAACTTGTACTTGTGATTGTTGGTAATTTTCATTGAAATAATTTATTTTTCTAATAAGAAAATTTGTCAAAATTTTATTATTTTTATAAACTATTTATGAAAACTCTCCAACGAATTCAATTAATTATTTCTAACATTTTCATTAAAATTTATTTCAAAAATTAAATTGAAAACTTGACTTTTTTGTGTTAAATTAAATTCTTCTTTTTACTTATTTTCATTTTATTCTATTTTTTCCTTTTGCGTTTTCAGAATCGAACGATCGTGATAAAGAGAAGAAAGAGCAAAAACGCCGCAAATCTGAATTGGAAAAGAAATGTTCGCATAAAGATAATGACGACGAGATAACAACAACGTCGTCGTCGGGAAAAAAAATATAAACACTTGCAAAGAAATTCAACATCATCCGAAGAGAAGCAACGCTCTTCTAAAAAAAGGAGGACGTGACAATGACGATGAAAAATTTAAATCAAAGACAAAATCGTCGGAGAGACTCGAGTGCATGCGATCCTACTGTATTCCTATTCACTAAATCTCCTTCAATTTTGTCGAGATTATGTAATTCATTGAAAAACAATTCATCAGACATTATAAAAGTAAATTGGGTTTCGTAAAAATTTTCAATTCCGTTGTCTTCTCTAAAAATGTACTTTGTTTTTTTAAATGTATTAACATTTAAATTTGAATTGTAGTAGGATAAGAAAGACGTCTCCATTTTCGGAAATGCAAATTTCATTTCTTTATAATGATAGAAGACGAGTCCCTTTGCACATTCCTTTATTGGATTCTTTTTTCAATAACGTTTTCTCGTATTCGTCGAGATTCAATATTTTAATTAAACTATTCCTAATTATTGAAAATTTTTCATTGATATTAATTATTTTTTCGATTGTGAATTTTTCTTGTAAACAATAATGTAAAAGAAAACACGACATGTGATCAAAAATTTCTTCTTCCTTCAAATTAAAATCAGTATTTGCGATTCCATTCAATTGATTAAAAACTGCCATGTTTCTTAGAAATCGTGTTTTTTAAATTTTCCAAAAAATTTTCGAATTATCTCCTTCAGTGACTTCAATGTTGTTTTTGATAAATTGAATTTGTTCAGTAGAGAAATCTTGAATATCGGTGTTAGGAATCAAATGAGTCTCTAGGTTAAATGAAGGTAATTCACAATTATATTCTTTGCAACTTTTGCAAACATTTAACAATCGATCATTATCATTTTCAATTAATTCGATTTTATAATACTCCATTAAATTAATTCTCCTCGTACTTTGTCCATCTTCGAATGTTAAATAATTTTTGTCGACAATTACAATGTGACAATAACAATCACACATTTTTCTGAATCTATTTGTTTCTTTATTAAATTTGCAACAATTATTTACGTCAATAATTGGTTTTTTTTTCAAATACTCGATTGCTTTCTTGTGATCACGAATTATTGAACTTTCAACAGTTTCATTTACTTTTGTTGTAGGTGAATAGTCCTCTTCATCCGAAGAAATGACAATAATTTCATGGACAATTTCCACTGGATCCATTTTGATTTTGATTGCATATAATTTTATCTGAAAATAATTTACAATTTTATTATTACTATTATTATTATTATTATTCTATAATTTAATTTCTTTTTGTTCTTTATAATTTATCATATTATTTCATCACAGAAACTATGAAATACAATTTAATTTTTTTTTTAACTTTTTTTAAAAAAATTTTCCCCAAGACCCCCCTCCGAGGGGGTCTTAATTCTAGTAACTTTTTGAAAACTTGTCCCAAGACTCCCCTCCAAGGGGTCCTAATTCTAGTAACTTTTGGAAAACTTGTCCCAAGACCCCCATCCAAGGGGGTATTAAATCTAGTAACTTTTTGTAAACTTTTTTTTTGTAACTTCTGTAAATTTGGAAAAAGCTCTGTAACTTTTTTAATTTTTGTGCTAGAAAAATGCGTCTAAAGAAGAAGTTGCTTGTTTTTGTTCCAATTATCAGAAAAATTTTAAAAATTCTTAAAAAAATAAACTAGCAAAAAGTTACCGAAAATTGAATTTTCAAAATGAAAAAATTTCTGTAACTTTTTTAATTTTTGTGCTAGAAAAATGCATCTAAAGAAGAATTTGCTTGTTTTTGTTCTTTTTATCAGAAAAATTTTCAAAATTCTTAAAAAAATAATCTGGTAATAAGTTACCGAAAATTGAATTTTCAAAAAAGGAAAAAATTTCTGTAACTTTTTTAATTTTTGTGCTAGAAAAATGTGTCTAAAGAAGAAGTTGCTTGTTTTTGTTCAAATCATCAGAAAAATTTTCAAAATTCTTAAAAAAATAAACTGGCAAAAAGTTATCGTAAATTGAATTTTCAAAATGATAAAACCTCTGTAACTTTTTTAATTTTTGTGCTAGAAAAATGCGTCTAAAGAAGAAGTTGCTTGTTTTTGTTCCAATTATCAGAATAATTTTCAAAATCCTTAAAAAAATAAAATGGCAAAAAGTTACCGAAAATTGAATTTTCAAAATGAAAAAACCTCTATAACTTTTTTATTTTTTGTGCTAGAAAAATGCGTCTAAAGAAGAAGTTGCTTGTTTTTGTTCTAACTATCTATATATATAAAATCAGACTTTTGTCTGTACATTGCTCAGAACTTTAAATTTCGCACATTATTATTCGTTTTAGGCATCAAGGATTTCAAATATACCAATAAAAAATTTCGTGTATGTATGTATGTATGTATGTATGTGTGTATGTATGTGTGTGTGTCGGTATGTCACAGAATCTTTGTTCGTGAATCACTTAAAAACGGCTGAACCATTTGAAACCAAATTTGGCAGAATGTTAGACCTTGGGCCAAGGAAGGTTTATAAATTTACAGATTTGAAAAATATTAATTAGAACCTGAGATATTCAATTTTTTCGAAAAATTCAAAAATCAAAAATTTTCAAATTTTACATTTTTTTAAAAATGCTTTCAAATATTCTATAATTGAGTTTAACATGTTATTGAGTGACATTTTAGAATAGTTTTGCCAAAAATAATGTCCTTTAACTAAGATGTAAGTATAAAATTATTTTTTAAATTTAAAAAATCGAAATTTTTTAAATTTTATATTTTTTAATGAATTGCTTTTAAATGATCTATATTTTATTGTTACATGTTGTTTGGTCAAATTTTAGCATAATTTTGCCAAAAATTCTGTCCATATTTAACATGTAAGTATAAAAATTTTTTCGAAAAATTCAGAAAAGAAAAAATTATAATTCTTAATTCCAATTAATATTTCTATTTAATCTATATATATATAAGATGAGACTTTTTGTATGTACATTGCTCAGAACTTAAAATTTTACACATACTTATTCGTTTTGAGCACCCAGGATTCCAAAAAATGCCAATAAAAAATTTAGTGTATGTATGTATGTGTGTGTATATGTAATGTTATGTATGTATGTCCGTATGTCACAGAATCTTTGTTCGCGAATCACTTAAAAACGGTTCAACCGTTTTGAAACCAAATTTGGCAGAATGTTTGACCTTAGGCCAAGGAAGGTTTTTTAAATATATACAGATTTAAAAAATATTAATTAGAACGGGAGATATTAAATTTTTTCAAAAAATTAAAAAATCAGAAATTTTTCAAATTTTACCTTTTTTAAGAAAATGCTTTCAAACTTTGTATAATTGAGTATAACATGATATTTAGTAACATTCTATAATATGATTTGCCAATAAAATGTCTATATCTAAGATGTAAATATAAACATGATTTTTAAAAAATTTAAAAAAATCGCAAATATCCCAATTTTATATTTTGTAATGAAATGCGTTTATATAATCTATAATTGATTGTTTACATGTTAATTGGTCAAATTTTAGTATAATTTTTTCAAAAATTGGGGTACTGTAACTAAAATGTAAAGATAAAAATGTTTTCAAAAAATCGAAATTTTAAAAACTTTAGATATTTTAATGTATTGCTTTTAAAACGATCTATAATTGAGTATAACATGTTAATTAGTCACTTTTTAGCATAATTTAGCAAAAAATACTATTCCATATTTCAGATGTAAGTATAATAATGTTTTCGGAAAATTTAAAAAAAATTATTTTTTTTATAAGAGACAATTTTTAGAAAAATTATGCCAAAAATTTGACCAAATAACATGTAACAATGAATTATAGATCATTGTTTAAAAAGCAATTCATTAAAAAATATAAAAATTTGAAAAATTTCGATTTTTTTTAATTTTTTGAAAACATTTTTATATTACATCTTGGTTGTAGGACATTATTTTGGCAAAAAATTTTTAACATTTTGATAGATTGCAGTTAAAATAATCAGTTTTGTTTTTTGTGAGATATATATATATATATATATAATAAACAATAAATTTACAGATTTTAAAACATATTAATTAGAACGGGAGGTATTCAATTTTTTCTAATCATTTAAAAAATGGAAAATTTTTAATTTTTTTGTTTTTTAATATATATCTTTTAAACTTTTGACGTCAAAATAATGGAATTTAGAATAATTTGTTTTATCCAATTAATCAAACAATTTTCAATTACAAAACTTCGAAAATATTAAAAATGGTAAACGATGAATGGTAAACAATGTAAAAAAAATATTAATTCATAGCTTTAAAATTATTTTTAAAGGAGATTGAAAATGGAGATTTATTTATGATAAAATTCATACTACATAAATTCAAGAATACCTGTGAAACGATACTTGCATTATGCTACTGGGGAAAAACTTAGACAGTAAAAAGTTTTGTTATTTTTAATTCTAAGTTTAACTATTTATGGATGTTTAGAGCATTGCAAAGGCAACAGTTAAACAGAGTGTCTATTATTATTTTTGTGTAACAAACTATCCGGCTTTTCCCATCTTGTCCAAATTTTTCCAGGTGTATATTTTCTCATCAAATATACATTTTTGTTGATAAGAATAAACGATAAATAAAACTACAAATGGCTACAAAAATTCACATATTTTATGAAAATAACTCTTCGACGGGTTTTTGTTTTTTACAAATACTTTTAACAGGGAATCTACATTTAAGCAATTATGATACAATTAGTTCGAATTTGACTTTACTATAACTACAAAAACTGGTCGAAATTTAGGATTAACTTATAATACTATAATTAAATTTCTACAAATAATTGACAAACATTGTTTTCTGCATTTTAATAAATAAAAAATTAATTATTTGATGATAAAAGTTTAATCACAGTTTTAAAATGGTAATATTTTTATAATGAAATAGTTAATGGTTGCTAATCATAATTTCTCCAGTCAAATTAAATTTCCCACTATTTCCTATTTTTCGAGACTGGTAGACACACTATTAAATGTATCTGTAGAAACTAAAACCCGTCGAAGACGGGTACGACAGCTAGTGAAAAATATTTTCAAAAGTCTTAAAAAAATAAACTGGCAAAAAGTTACAGAAAATTGAATTTTCAAAATGAAAAAACCTCTGTAACTTTTTTAATTTTTGTGCTAGAAAAATGCGTCTAAAGTAGAAGTTGCTTGTTTTTGTTCCAATTATCAAAAATATTTTCAAAATTCTTAAAAAAATAAACTGACAAAAAGTTACCGAAAATTGAATTTTCAAAATGAAAAAACCTCTATAACTTTTTTATTTTTTGTGCTAGAAAAATGCGTCTAAAGTAGAAGTTGCTTGTTTTTGTTCCAATTATCAAAAATATTTTCAAAATTCTTAAAAAAATAAACTGACAAAAAGTTACCAAAAGTTGAATTTTCAAAATGAAAAAATTTCTGTAACTTTTTTAATTTTTGTGCTAGAAAAATGCGTCTAAAGATGAAGTTGCTTGTTTTTGTTCCAATTATCAGAAAAATTTTCAAAATTCTTAAAAAAATATAATGGCAAAAAGTTATTCAAAATTGAATTTTTTAAATGAAAAAATTTCTGCAACTTTTTTAATTTTTGTGCTAGAAAAATGCGTCTAAAGAAGAAGTTGATTGTTTTTGTTCCAATTATTAGAAAAATTTTCAAAATTTAAAAAAAAATAAACTGGCAAAATGTGACCGAAAATTGAATTTTCAAAATGAAAAAATTTCTGTAACTTTTTTAATTTTTGTGCTAGAAAAATGCGTCTAAAGAAGAAGTTGCTTGTTTTTGTTCCAATTATCAGAAAAATTTTCAAAATTCTTAAAAAAATAAACTGGCAAAAACTTACAGAAAATTGAATTTTCAAAATGAAAAAACCTCTGTAACTATTTTAATTTTTGTGCTAGAAAAATGCGTCTAAAGTAGAAGTTGATTGTTTTTGTTCCAATTATCAGAAAAATTTTCAAAATTCTTAAAAAAAAAACTGGCAAAAAGTTACCGAATATTGAATTTTCAAAATGAAAAAACCTCTATAACTTTTTTATTTTTTGTGCTAGAAAAATGCGTCTAAAGAAGAATTTGCTTGTTTTTGTTCCAATTATCAGAAAAAATTTTAAAAATTCTTAAAAAAATAAACTGGCAAAAAGTTACCGAAAATTGAATTTTCAAGATGAAAAAATTTCTGTAACTTTTTTAATTTTTGTGCTAGAAAAATGTGTCTAAAGAAGAAGTTGCTTGTTTTTGTTCCAAGTATCAAAAAAATTTTTAAAATTCTTAAAAAAATAAACTGGCAAAAAGTTTGAAAGGGTTTAGTTCTATAATATAATTTGATAATAGATATTTTGTAATATAATCGGTAAGTTTCGATGGTGGTCGGTGAGGTTCGAGTCGGGGAGCAATAAGTGACGAGTTGAGGAGAGGACGATGTAAGTTGGTGGGATTAGACGATTTTAGGGGGGTACATTTTGAGCGGGTGATTTAGCTGTTTCACGCGCGAAAATTGTCCCCACTTTTTAAAGATCGCCCGGTGTTTTGAGTTAAGTCTCGCCATATCTCTGCGTGTCGCCGACAGCCCAGAGGTAATTCAAATTTATATTTTAATATTGGGATCTTTGGATATATTGGTGAATTTAAATGAAAATATAGTTATTGATTCGGTTTTCTTTTATTATTTAAAAATAATTAGTGTGTCGATTTCTCTTATTGTGGACGAGATTTTGGGACAGCGCGTGAAACAGCTATTTCTGTGAGCATTTTCACATTCATTTTGAAATAACGGATTCGGGGAGACAGGACTTGGTGTGAAAACAACAAACTGCCAGAATTTCTATGGGGACTATATTCTTTATATGTTGATGACGGATTCGCCTATTCCTGAGAAGAAGGAGGTCGAATTATAGATTCCTTTTGCTGACAAAATTGTATGGGCATTGTCCTCTCCTACATCGAAAGCCGTTGCCATTTCTGCTGCTGTGCTCAACTTTAATTTCACCGGAGCGATAAGTTTTTACACTGCCATTTGTTTTTTATAATTGATTTTTATATCATTTATTGGGATTTATCCCAAACAATATTCTAAACCTTTGCATCATTTCTCGTTATCATCTCTATTGTGTTATTATTATTTCTTGTTTTATGTATTTATTTTTATTTTATGTCTTGCGTCGACATTAATTTTTTATTATTCATCGTCGCGAGTGTGCTCTGGATGAAAGCCGCGGTTTTTATTATTTAATGTTCTCGGATTATTTTTGTTAATTTAACATTTTCTCACGCTTAATATATTTTCAATTTCTGCAGTATTTATTGTGTTTTATTTCGTTGAATCGATCGACTTTTCTTTGGATTTTGCTTTATGATTATTTTAATTACTTATATTTCGTGTCTCGTTGTAGATTTTATAATATTGAATTTCTGATTAATTTTTATAAAAATATCGAATCGTTACAAGTTACCGAAAATTGAATTTTCAAAATGAAAAAATTTCTGTAACTTTTTTAATTTTTGTGCTAGAAAAATGTGTCTAAAGAAGAAGTTGCTTGTTTTTGTTCCAATTATCAGAAAAATTTTCAAAATAAAAAAAAAATAAACTGGCAAAAAGTTACCGAAAATTGAATTTTCAAAATGAAAAAATTTCTGTAACTTTTTTAATTTTTGTGCTAGAAAAATGTGTCTAAAGAAGAAGTTGCTTGTTTTTGTTCCAATTATCAGAAAAATTTTCAAAATTTTAAAAAATAAACTGGCAAAAAGTTACCGAAAATTGAATTTTCAAAATGAAAAAATTTCTGTAACTTTTTTAATTTTTGTGCTAGAAAAATGTGTCTAAAGAAGAAGTTGCTTGTTTTTGTTCCAATTATCAGAAAAATTTTCAAAATTCTTAAAAAAATAAACTGGCAAAAAGTTACCGAAAATTGAATTTTCAAAATGAAAAAATTTCTGTAACTTTTTTAATTTTTGTGCTAGAAAAATGTGTCTAAAGAAGAAGTTGCTTGTTTTTGTTCCAATTATCAGAAAATTTTTCAAAATTCTTAAAAAAATAAACTGGCAAAAAGTTACCGAAAATTGAATTTTCAAAATGAAAAAATTTCTGTAACTTTTTTAATTTTTGTGCTAGAAAAATGTGTCTAAAGAAGAAGTTGCTTGTTTTTGTTCCAATTATCAGAAAAATTTTCAAAATTTAAAAAAAAATAAACTGGCAAAAAGTTACCGAAAATTGAATTTTCAAAATGAAAAAATTTCTGTAACTTTTTTAATTTTTGTGCTAGAAAAATGTGTCTAAAGAAGAAGTTGCTTGTTTTTGTTCCAATTATCAGAAAAATTTTCAAAATTTAAAAAAAAATAAACTGGCAAAAAGTTACCGAAAATTGAATTTTCAAAATGAAAAAATTTCTGTAACTTTTTTAATTTTTGTGCTAGAAAAATGTGTCTAAAGAAGAAGTTGCTTGTTTTTGTTCCAATTATCAGAAAAATTTTCAAAATTTAAAAAAAAATAAACTGGCAAAAAGTTACCGAAAATTGAATTTTCAAAATGAAAAAATTTCTGTAACTTTTTTAATTTTTGTGCTAGAAAAATGTGTCTAAAGAAGAAGTTGCTTGTTTTTGTTCCAATTATCAGAAAAATTTTCAAAATTCTTAAAAAAATAAACTGGCAAAAAGTTACCGAAAATTGAATTTTCAAAATGAAAAAATTTCTGTAACTTTTTTAATTTTTGTGCTAGAAAAATGTGTCTAAAGAAGAAGTTGCTTGTTTTTGTTCTAATCATCAGAAAAATTTTCAAAATTCTTAAAAAAATAAACTGGCAAAAAGTTACCGAAAATTGAATTTTCAAAATGAAAAAATTTCTGTAACTTTTTTAATTTTTGTGCTAGAAAAATGTGTCTAAAGAAGAAGTTGCTTGTTTTTGTTCCAATTATCAGAAAAATTTTCAAAATTTAAAAAAAATAAACTGGCAAAAAGTTACCGAAAATTGAATTTTCAAAATGAAAAAATTTCTGTAACTTTTTTAATTTTTGTGCTAGAAAAATGTGTCTAAAGAAGAAGTTGCTTGTTTTTGTTCTAATCATCAGAAAAATTTTCAAAATACTTAAAAAAATAAACTGGCAAAAAGTTACCGAAAATTGAATTTTCAAAATAAAAAATTTCTTTAAATTTGGAAAAAGCTCTGTAACTTTTTTAATTTTTGTGCTAGAAAAATGTGTCTAAAGAAGAAGTTGCTTGTTTTTGTTCCAATTATCAGAAAAATTTTCAAAATTCTAAAAAAAATAAACTGGCAAAAAGTTACCGAAAATTGAATTTACAAAATGAAAAAATTTCTGTAACTTTTTTAATTTTTGTGCTAGAAAAATGTGTCTAAAGAAGAAGTTGCTTGTTTTTGTTCCAATTATCAGAAAAATTTTCAAAATTTAAAAAAAAATAAACTGGCAAAAAGTTACCGAAAATTGAATTTTCAAAATGAAAAAATTTCTGTAACTTTTTTAATTTTTGTGCTAGAAAAATGTGTCTAAAGAAGAAGTTGCTTGTTTTTGTTCTAATCATCAGAAAAATTTTAAAAACATTAAAAAAAATAAACTGGCAAAAAGTTACCGAAAATTGAATTTTCAAAATGAAAAAATTTCTTTAAATTTGGAAAAAGCTCTGTAACTTTTTTAATTTTTGTGCTAGAAAAATGTGTCTAAAGAAGAAGTTGCTTGTTTTTGTTCCAATTATCAGAAAAATTTTCAAAATTCTTAAAAAAATAAACTGGCAAAAAGTTACCGAAAATTGAATTTTCAAAATGAAAAAATTTCTGTAACTTTTTTAATTTTTGTGCTAGAAAAATGTGTCTAAAGAAGAAGTTGCTTGTTTTTGTTCCAATTATCAGAAAAATTTTCAAAATTTAAAAAAAAATAAACTGGCAAAAAGTTACCGAAAATTGAATTTTCAAAATGAAAAAATTTCTGTAACTTTTTTAATTTTTGTGCTAGAAAAATGTGTCTAAAGAAGAAGTTGCTTGTTTTTGTTCCAATTATCAGAAAAATTTTCAAAATACTTAAAAAAATAAACTGGCAAAAAGTTACCGAAAATTGAATTTTCAAAATGAAAAAATTTCTTTAAATTTGGAAAAAGCTCTGTAACTTTTTTAATTTTTGTGCTAGAAAAATGTGTCTAAAGAAGAAGTTGCTTGTTTTTGTTCCAATTATCAGAAAATTTTTCAAAATTCTTAAAAAAAAAAAATAAACTGGCAAAAAGTTACCGAAAATTGAATTTTCAAAATGAAAAAATTTCTTTAAATTTGGAAAAAGCTCTGTAACTTTTTTAATTTTTGTGCTAGAAAAATGTGTCTAAAGAAGAAGTTGCTTGTTTTTGTTCCAATTATCAGAAAAATTTTCAAAATTAAAAAAAATAAACTGGCAAAAAGTTACCGAAAATTGAATTTTCAAAATGAAAAAATTTCTTTAAATTTGGAAAAAGCTCTGTAACTTTTTTAATTTTTGTGCTAGAAAAATGTGTCTAAAGAAGAAGTTGCTTGTTTTTGTTCCAATTATCAGAAAAATTTTCAAAATTCTTAAAAAAATAAACTGGCAAAAAGTTACCGAAAATTGAATTTTCAAAATGAAAAAATTTCTGTAACTTTTTTAATTTTTGTGCTAGAAAAATGTGTCTAAAGAAGAAGTTGCTTGTTTTTGTTCCAATTATCAGAAAAATTTTCAAAATTCTTAAAAAAAAAAAATAAACTGGCAAAAAGTTACCGAAAATTGAATTTTCAAAATGAAAAAATTACTGTAACTTTTTTAATTTTTGTGCTAGAAAAATGTGTCTAAAGAAGAAGTTGCTTGTTTTTGTTCCAATTATCAGAAAAATTTTCAAAATTCTTAAAAAAAAAACTGGCAAAAAGTTACCGAAAATTGAATTTTCAAAATGAAAAAATTTCTTTAAATTTGGAAAAAGCTCTGTAACTTTTTTAATTTTTGTGCTAGAAAAATGTGTCTAAAGAAGAAGTTGCTTGTTTTTGTTCTAATCATCAGAAAAATTTTCAAAATTCTTAAAAAAATAAAACTGGCAAAAAGTTACCGAAAATTGAATTTTCAAAATGAAAAAATTTCTTTAAATTTGGAAAAAGCTCTGTAACTTTTTTAATTTTTGTGCTAGAAAAATGTGTCTAAAGAAGAAGTTGCTTGTTTTTGTTTCAATTATCAGAAAAATTTTTAAAAATTCTTAAAAAAAAAAACTGGCAAAAAGTTACCGAAAATTGAATTTTCAAAATGAAAAAATTTCTTTAAATTTGGAAAAAGCTCTGTAACTTTTTTAATTTTTGTGCTAGAAAAATGTGTCTAAAGAAGAAGTTGCTTGTTTTTGTTCCAATTATCAGAAAAATTTCCAAAATCCTTAAAAAAATAAAATGGCAAAAAGTTACCGAAAATTGAATTTTCAAAATGAAAAAATTTCTGTAACTTTTTTAATTTTTGTGCTAGAAAAATGTGTCTAAAGAAGAAGTTGCTTGTTTTTGTTCCAATTATCAGAAAAATTTTGAAAATTTAAAATAAAATAAACTGGCAAAAAGTTACCGAAAATTGAATTTTCAAAATGAAAAAATTTCTGTAACTTTTTTAATTTTTGTGCTAGAAAAATGTGTCTAAAGAAGAAGTTGCTTGTTTTTGTTCCAATTATCAGAAAAATTTTCAAAATACTTAAAAAAATAAACTGGCAAAAAGTTACCGAAAATTGAATTTTCAAAATGAAAAAATTTCTTTAAATTTGGAAAAAGCTCTGTAACTTTTTTAATTTTTGTGCTAGAAAAATGTGTCTAAAGAAGAAGTTGCTTGTTTTTGTTCCAATTATCAGAAAAATTTTCAAAATTCTTAAAAAAATAAACTGGCAAAAAGTTACCGAAAATTGAATTTTCAAAATGAAAAAATTTCTGTAACTTTTTTAATTTTTGTGCTAGAAAAATGTGTCTAAAGAAGAAGTTGCTTGTTTTTGTTTCAATTATCAAAAAAATATTCAAAATTCTTAAAAAAATAAACTGGCAAAAAGTTACCGAAAATTGAATTTTCAAAATGAAAAAATTTCTTTAAATTTGGAAAAAGCTCTGTAACTTTTTTAATTTTTGTGCTAGAAAAATGTGTCTAAAGAAGAAGTTGCTTGTTTTTGTTCCAATTATCAGAAAAATTTTCAAAATTCTTAAAAAAATAAACTGGCAAAAAGTTACCGAAAATTGAATTTTCAAAATAAAAAATTTCTTTAAATTTGGAAAAAGCTCTGTAACTTTTTTAATTTTTGTGCTAGAAAAATGTGTCTAAAGAAGAAGTTGCTTGTTTTTGTTCCAATTATCAGAAAAATTTTAAAAATTCTTAAAAAAATAAACTGGCAAAAAGTTACCGAAAATTGAATTTTCAAAATGAAAAAATTTCTGTAACTTTTTTAATTTTTGTGCTAGAAAAATGTGTCTAAAGAAGAAGTTGCTTGTTTTTGTTCCAATTATCAGAAAAATTTTCAAAACTAAAAAAAAAATAAACTGGCAAAAAGTTACCGAAAATTGAATTTTCAAAATGAAAAAATTTCTGTAACTTTTTTAATTTTTGTGCTAGAAAAATGTGTCTAAAGAAGAAGTTGCTTGTTTTTGTTCCAATTATCAGAAAAATTTTCAAAATTCTTAAAAAAATAAACTGGCAAAAAGTTACCGAAAATTGAATTTTCAAAATGAAAAAATTTCTTTAAATTTGGAAAAAGCTCTGTAACTTTTTTAATTTTTGTGCTAGAAAAATGTGTCTAAAGAAGAAGTTGCTTGTTTTTGTTCCAATTATCAGAAAAATTTTCAAAATACTTAAAAAAATAAACTGGCAAAAAGTTACCGAAAATTGAATTTTCAAAATGAAAAAATTTCTTTAAATTTGGAAAAAGCTCTGTAACTTTTTTAATTTTTGTGCTAGAAAAATGTGTCTAAAGAAGAAGTTGCTTGTTTTTGTTCCAATTATCAGAAAAATTTTCAAAATCCTTAAAAAAATAAAATGGCAAAAAGTTACCGAAAATTGAATTTTCAAAATGAAAAAATTTCTGTAACTTTTTTAATTTTTGTGCTAGAAAAATGTGTCTAAAGAAGAAGTTGCTTGTTTTTGTTCCAATTATCAGAAAAATTTTCAAAATTTAAAAAAAAATAAACTGGCAAAAAGTTACCGAAAATTGAATTTTCAAAATGAAAAAATTTCTGTAACTTTTTTAATTTTTGTGCTAGAAAAATGTGTCTAAAGAAGAAGTTGCTTGTTTTTGTTCCAATTATCAGAAAAATTTTCAAAATTTAAAAAAAAATAAACTGGCAAAAAGTTACCGAAAATTGAATTTTCAAAATGAAAAAATTTCTGTAACTTTTTTAATTTTTGTGCTAGAAAAATGTGTCTAAAAAAGAAGTTGCTTGTTTTTGTTCCAATTATCAGAAAAATTTTTTAAAATTTAAAAAAAAATAAACTCGCAAAAAGTTACCGAAAATTGAATTTTCAAAATGAAAAATTTCTGTAACTTTTTTAATTTTTGTGCTAGAAAAATGTGTCTAAAGAAGAAGTTGCTTGTTTTTGTTCCAATTATCAGAAAAATTTTCAAAATTTAAAAAAAAATAAACTGGCAAAAAGTTACCGAAAATTGAATTTTCAAAATGAAAAAATTTCTGTAACTTTTTTAATTTTTGTGCTAGAAAAATGTGTCTAAAGAAGAAGTTGCTTGTTTTTGTTCCAATTATCAGAAAAATTTTCAAAATTTAAAAAAAAATAAACTGGCAAAAAGTTACCGAAAATTGAATTTTCAAAATGAAAAAATTTCTGTAACTTTTTAAATTTTTGTGCTAGAAAAATGTGTCTAAAGAAGAAGTTGCTTGTTTTTGTTCCAATTATCAGAAAAATTTTCAAAATTCTTAAAAAAATAAACTGGCAAAAAGTTACCGAAAATTGAATTTTCAAAATGAAAAAATTTCTTTAAATTTGGAAAAAGCTCTGTAACTTTTTTAATTTTTGTGCTAGAAAAATGTGTCTAAAGAAGAAGTTGCTTGTTTTTGTTCTAATCATCAGAAAAATTTTCAAAATTATTAAAAAAAAAAAATTGGCAAAAAGTTACCGAAAATTGAATTTACAAAATGAAAAAATTTCTGTAACTTTTTTAATTTTTGTGCTAGAAAAATGTGTCTAAAGAAGAAGTTGCTTGTTTTTGTTCCAATTATCAGAAAAATTTTCAAAATTCAAAAAAAAATAAACTGGCAAAAAGTTACCGAAAATTGAATTTTCAAAATGAAAAAATTTCTGTAACTTTTTTAATTTTTGTTCTAGAAAAATGTGTCTAAAGAAGAAGTTGCTTGTTTTTGTTCCAATTATCAGAAAAATTTTCAAAATTCTTAAAAAAATAAACTGGCAAAAAGTTACCGAAAATTGAATTTTCAAAATGAAAAAATTTCTGTAACTTTTTTAATTTTTGTGCTAGAAAAATGTGTCTAAAGAAGAAGTTGCTTGTTTTTGTTCCAATTATCAGAAAAATTTTCAAAATTTAAAAAAAAATAAACTGGCAAAAAGTTACCGAAAATTGAATTTTCAAAATGAAAAAATTTCTGTAACTTTTTTAATTTTTGTGCTAGAAAAATGTGTCTAAAGAAGAAGTTGCTTGTTTTTGTTCCAATTATCAGAAAAATTTTCAAAATTTAAAAAAAAATAAACTGGCAAAAAGTTACCGAAAATTGAATTTTCAAAATGAAAAAATTTCTGTAACTTTTTTAATTTTTGTGCTAGAAAAATGTGTCTAAAGAAGAAGTTGCTTGTTTTTGTTCCAATTATCAGAAAAATTTTCAAAATTTAAAAAAAAAATAAACTGGCAAAAAGTTACCGAAAATTGAATTTTCAAAATGAAAAAATTTCTGTAACTTTTTTAATTTTTGTGCTAGAAAAATGTGTCTAAAGAAGAAGTTGCTTGTTTTTGTTCCAATTATCAGAAAAATTTTCAAAATTCTTAAAAAAATAAACTGGCAAAAAGTTACCGAAAATTGAATTTTCAAAATGAAAAAATTTCTGTAACTTTTTTAATTTTTGTGCTAGAAAAATGTGTCTAAAGAAGAAGTTGCTTGTTTTTGTTCCAATTATCAGAAAAATTTTCAAAATAAAAAAAAAATAAACTGGCAAAAAGTTACCGAAAATTGAATTTTCAAAATAAAAAATTTCTTTAAATTTGGAAAAAGCTCTGTAACTTTTTTAATTTTTGTGCTAGAAAAATGTGTCTAAAGAAGAAGTTGCTTGTTTTTGTTCCAATTATCAGAAAAATTTTCAAAATTTAAAAAAAAATAAACTGGCAAAAAGTTACCGAAAATTGAATTTTCAAAATGAAAAAATTTCTGTAACTTTTTTAATTTTTGTGCTAGAAAAATGTGTCTAAAGAAGAAGTTGCTTGTTTTTGTTCCAATTATCAGAAAAATTTTCAAAATTTAAAAAAAAATAAACTGGCAAAAAGTTACCGAAAATTGAATTTTCAAAATGAAAAAATTTCTGTAACTTTTTTAATTTTTGTGCTAGAAAAATGTGTCTAAAGAAGAAGTTGCTTGTTTTTGTTCTAATCATCAGAAAAATTTTCAAAATTCTTAAAAAAATAAACTGGCAAAAAGTTACCGAAAATTGAATTTTCAAAATGAAAAAATTTCTTTAAATTTGGAAAAAGCTCTGTAACTTTTTTAATTTTTGTGCTAGAAAAATGTGTCTAAAGAAGAAGTTGCTTGTTTTTGTTCTAATCATCAGAAAAATTTTCAAAATTCTTAAAAAAATAAACTGGCAAAAAGTTACCGAAAATTGAATTTTCAAAATGAAAAAATTTCTGTAACTTTTTTAATTTTTGTGCTAGAAAAATGTGTCTAAAGAAGAAGTTGCTTGTTTTTGTTCCAATTATCAGAAAAATTTTCAAAATTTAAAAAAAAATAAACTGGCAAAAAGTTACCGAAAATTGAATTTTCAAAATGAAAAAATTTCTGTAACTTTTTTAATTTTTGTGCTAGAAAAATGTGTCTAAAGAAGAAGTTGCTTGTTTTTGTTCCAATTATCAGAAAAATTTTCAAAATTTAAAAAAAAATAAACTGGCAAAAAGTTACCGAAAATTGAATTTTCAAAATGAAAAAATTTCTTTAAATTTGGAAAAAGCTCTGTAACTTTTTTAATTTTTGTGCTAGAAAAATGTGTCTAAAGAAGAAGTTGCTTGTTTTTGTTCCAATTATCAGAAAAATTTTCAAAATTCTTAAAAAAATAAACTGGCAAAAAGTTACCGAAAATTGAATTTTCAAAATGAAAAAATTTCTGTAACTTTTTTAATTTTTGTGCTAGAAAAATGTGTCTAAAGAAGAAGTTGCTTGTTTTTGTTCCAATTATCAGAAAAATTTTCAAAATTTAAAAAAAAATAAACTGGCAAAAAGTTACCGAAAATTGAATTTTCAAAATGAAAAAATTTCTTTAAATTTCTGTAACTTTTTTAATTTTTGTGCTAGAAAAATGTGTCTAAAGAAGAAGTTGCTTGTTTTTGTTCCAATTATCAGAAAAATTTTCAAAATTAAAAAAAAAATAAACTGGCAAAAAGTTACCGAAAATTGAATTTTCAAAATGAAAAAATTTCTGTAACTTTTTTAATTTTTGTGCTAGAAAAATGTGTCTAAAGAAGAAGTTGCTTGTTTTTGTTCCAATTATCAGAAAAATTTTCAAAACTTTAAAAAAAATAAACTGGCAAAAAGTTACCGAAAATTGAATTTTCAAAATGAAAAAATTTCTTCTGTAACTTTTTTAATTTTTGTGCTAGAAAAATGTGTCTAAAGAAGAAGTTGCTTGTTTTTGTTCCAATTATCAGAAAAATTTTCAAAATTTAAAAAAAAATAAACTGGCAAAAAGTTACCGAAAATTGAATTTTCAAAATGAAAAAATTTCTGTAACTTTTTTAATTTTTGTGCTAGAAAAATGTGTCTAAAGAAGAAGAATGGTTGTTTTTGTTACAATTATAAGAAAAATTTTCAAAATTCTTAAAAAAAATAAACTGGCAAAAAGTTACCGAAAATTGAATTTTCAAAATGAAAAAATTTCTGTAACTTTTTTAATTTTTGTGCTAGAAAAATGTGTCTAAAGAAGAAGTTGCTTGTTTTTGTTCCAATTATCAGAAAAATTTTCAAAATTTAAAAAAAAATAAACTGGCAAAAAGTTACCGAAAATTGAATTTTCAAAATGAAAAAATTTCTAATTTGGAAAGCTCTGTAACTTTTTTAATTTTTGTGCTAGAAAAATGTGTCTAAAGAAGAAGTTGCTTGTTTTTGTTCCAATAATCATCAGAAAAATTTTCAAAATTCTTAAAAAAATAAACTGGCAAAAAGTTACCGAAAATTGATTTTTCAAAATGAAAAAATTTCTGTAACTTTTTTTAATTTTTGTGCTAGAAAAATGTGTCTAAAGAAGAAGTTGCTTGTTTTTGTTCCAATTAACAGAAAAATTTTCAAAATTTAAAAAAAAAATAAACTGGCAAAAAGTTACCGAAAATTGAATTTTCAAAATGAAAAAATTTCTGTAACTTTTT
>JAVJHS010000622.1:0-17994 GCA_032873175.1 Leptopilina drosophilae | reverse complement strand
ATATATTTTTTTTTCTTAATGTTTTCCATTAAACTTTTTTCTACTAAGCTCAGTACACCTTGAGCTAAAAAAAAAATTGCAGTATGATATTTGCACTTTAACTTTAACGGTAAAAACCCAAAAAAATGAGAAAATTTTTTTTACTTTAACCTCAAAAAATCACATTTTCATATATTAACGGCAACTATTATTACAAGAAAAATGACATGTCCCTAAAACCTCATGCAGCATATGCATTACGAAAATGCGCGTTCGTAGGTTATTTGCATGATTTGAAATTCTTCACGGTTTCGGAAATATTTGACTTGTCCGGTTTAGCCCCGTGTCCGGTTTAGCCCCGGTCTCCCCTAATCAATATTTAATCAATTCCAATAATTTTTAATATAATTAAAAACCAATTCGTTATAGTTGTTTTTTAGGTAAGTAATAGTTAATTATAGAGCATTATAAAATAAGATTTAAATAAAAAGTTCAACTCAATAAAGGTGGCAGTTTTTACGACCGGAATATATAATCAATTCTAACAATTTTTAATATTAATAAAAACCAATTCCTTATAGTTGTTTTTTAATTAAGTAATAGTTAATTATGATGCACTATAAAATTAGATTTAACCCTTTAACGACGAAATGTGCTGCATTTTAACGTGAAATTCAAACGCCTACAATTAGTAAAAAGAAGTCATAAAATTTTTCAAAATCCATATCCTTCTAATTTTTGGTCGCTTTTTCGAATGGCGTGGTCAAAATTTTCAAAAAATGATATTAAACCTTTTTTTAAATACTTAAAAATGTCATGTTTTTAATGCAATTTTTTTAAAGAATTTTTTTCTCTGCCATAATATTTTTTAAATAGAACAAAAAGTATCAAAAACGTGTTCCCGATAGTTGTACTTGAAAAATATCCATTTCTAATTTTTATTTTTTACGATTTTGAATTTAAAATGGAGCTTGAAGGACAAAAAAATTTCCTAATTTTACGTAGGATTACAAACTTTTTCAAAATTGCTCAAATCTAATTGAAATGTGTTATTTGGGGGTTTTGGGAGTCGCTGATTACGAATCTGAAGTCAGATTCAAAAAATTCAAAATGGCGGATCCAATATGACTGTCGAATTTTGTGAAACTTATTGAATTTAGTTGAAACTCGTTACTCGTAGTTCTTTGGAGTCGCTGATCACGAATCTGCAGTCAGATTTAAAAAATTTAAAATGGCGGCTTAATTTTTCAAAATTACTCAAATTTACTTGAAATTTGTTACTCAGGTGTTTTTTAGGTCGCTGTGTACAAATATGAAGTCAGATTCAAAAAATTCAAAATGACGTATTCAAAATGGCAACTAAATTTTTCAAAATTACTGAGATTTGCATTAAATTTGTTTCTCTGGGGTTTTGGGTCGCTGATTTTGAATACGAAGTCGCCTTTATCCTTTGAATAATTAAAGTTGCCCGATTCTCACCACGAGGAGGTAGGCGATATAGAGAATCATTGTTTTTTACTTTTTTTTATTTTTCAATTTTTTTTTGTTTTTTTAATTTTATAATTTACTTCCTTCCATTTTTTATTAAAAACTATTAATTTGTATTATGCGCTTTTTTGAAGCAATTGTTGTAGTAATATAACTTACATGTTTTGCAGTATTTCTTTGTTCGGAAAAGAAAGTACAAAATTTTTGGCTATGTGCATTAGCAAAGATTATTTGAACAAAGTAAGAACGGGAAAGTCGTCAGTACATAAGACAGAAAAACAGCATTTACCTCGATACTGTCGCACCTCAAAATGCAAAATCCGAACAAGGAAATACTGCAAAACATGCAAGACATATTACTGTGACAATTGCTTCCAAAAAGCGCATAATACAAATTAATAGTTTTTAATAAAAATTTGAAAGAAGTAAATTATAAAAATGAAAATACAAAAAAAAATTTTAAAACAAAACACAATTAAAAATTACTGAAAAAGTAAAAAAAATGATTCTCTATATCGCTAACCTAAAAAACCCCTGAGTAACAAATTTCAAGCAAATCTGAGTAATTTAAAAAAATTAAGCCGCCATTATGCATCCGACATTTTGAATTTTTTGGATCTGACTTCAGATTCGTGATCAGCGTCCCCAAAAACCTCCTACTAATGAGTTTCAACTGAATTCAATTAGTTTCACAAAATTCGACAGCCATATTGGATTCGACATTTTTTATTTTTTGAATCTGACGTCAGATTCGTAATCAGCAACCCCCAAAACCCCCGAGTAACAAATTTCAATTAGATTTGAGCAATTTTGAAAAAGTTTGTAATCCTACGTAAAATTAGGAAATTTTTTTGTCCTTCAAGCTCCATTTTAAATTCAAAATCGTAAAAAATAAAAATTAGAAATGGATATTTTTCAAGTACAACTATCGGGAACACGTTTTTGATACTTTTTGTTCTATTTAAAAAATATTATGGCAGAGAAAAAAAAATTCTTTAAAAAAATTGCATTAAAAAACTTAACATTTTTAAGTATTTTAAAAAAAGAAGGGTTTAATATAATTTTTTGAAAATTTTGATCGCGCCATTCAAAAGAGCGACCTTAAAATTAAGTTAATGTAAACTTACATCAAACAAATTTTTCGACTTTTTGCCGATTCGACGTTTTGAACATTCGACCATATGACGATACAACGTTTTGAGCATTCGACCATTTGACGTTTTTAGCATTCGATCAAATGACAATTCGACGGTTTGAAGCATTCGACCATTTGACGATTCGACCACTTGGCGATTAGGAAAAAATAATGCGTCTCTATATTTTATAACTTTAAGGTGGAGTCTCATGTTGACGTACAAACGTCAAAGCGTCGGCGTCAAAACGTAAATCCATGAGAGTGAAAGAAACAACCTTATATAACTATTTCGTTTACTCGTTTATAAAAACATTTTATTACATTAAAATTGTCCATTTTCAATTAGATTGGTTCATTTCAATTTGTTACACCGGCACACATAAAAAATTTGGATTACCAGGACTGCCATGTGGTAGATTTTCTTCCTTAAGGTGTATCTAAAGAGAAAAACATTCTCCAAGTTAGTTCGTGTTCTCTTTTTACAGGCTTGGTGGGGCGGGCGAATTCTGAGAAACTGATTATTATGGAAATTTACTTAATTTCTATAAATAAAGCTGAATTTTCGCTTCTTCTGAATATTTTTTTTAATTTAGTGACTTCAATAACTTAAAAATTGAATATGTAAAAGAAATTCAAAATGGCAGATCTAAAATGGTGGATTTAAAAAAAATTGTTCAGATTGCCTTGAAACTTCTTACTCAGGGGTTTTAGGGGTCGCTGATTACGAGTCTGACATCCGATTTTTAAAATTCAAAATACAAATCTATTATGTCAGATAATTTTTTTTAAGTTCCTCGCATTTACCTGAAACTCATTACTCGGGGGTTTTCGGGGTCGCTGATTACGAATATGATGTTAGTTTATAGAAATTCAATATGGCGGACAAAATATATATAAATGAATGAAATCGATTGAAAGTTGCTACTCCGTGGGGATTTTCGAGGTCGTCGAATACGAATCTGATGTTGGATATTAAAAATTCAAAATGGCTGATCCAATACGACTTATGATGAAATTGTTCTCAGATTTTTTTGATACACGGGGAAAAAGTACGTGAATCATTCCTTGAAAGTGATTGACTTTTGGATATGACACAAAATAAAAAAAATGAAAAAAAAGAAAGTTAATAAGAAAGTTTTAGAATTATTCTAGTTCTAGTATGGGCCACAGTGTTTTTAAAATTTTAAACAAAAGTCATTTGTTCAGTTTTATAATGTACGTGAAAGATTAGTTGACTGCGCTTGAAAATTCGGTAGAACAAATGCGCAGTGTGTGTTGCACGTTTATATCCAAGGTAAATGACAGCTGATCGTCTGTTTCCATTTGTGGTTATTTCAGATGTGAATATACTATTATTTTATGAAAAACAAATAGTGTTAATATATATTAGTCTTCAAGAATTGACTATCAAAAAAATATTTTTTATGTTGTGTTTCTCACAAAACAAAATGTTATATAATTCTCAGTTTTCAATTAAATAGCATGTCTCTCAAGTCGTGAAAAATTTCACCATGTGGTATATAAGAACAATTTCATCGTAAGTCGTATTGAATCCGCCATTTTGAAGTTTTAATCTTCAACATCAGATTCGTATCGAATTGAATCCCGAGTAACGAGTTTCAAGTAACTGCGAGGAATTTTTAAAAAATTTTATCCGACATAATGGATTTGTATTTTTTTTAAAAATCGGATGTGAGATTCATAATCAGCGACCCCAAAAACTCCTGAGTAAGAAGTTTCAAGGAAATCTGAACAATTTTTTTTAAATCCACCATTTTAGATCTGCCATTTTGAATTTCTTTTACACATTCAATTTTTAAGTTATTGAAGTCACTAAATTCAAAAAAACATTCAGAAGAAGCGAAAATTCAGCTTTATTTATAGAAATTAAGTAAATTCCCATAAAAATCAGTTTCTCAATATTCACCCCTCCACCAAGCTTGTAAAAAGAGAATACGAATTACTTTTATCGGACAATGTTTTTCTCTTTAGATACACTTAAGAAAGAAATCTACCACATGGCAGTCCTGGTAATCCAAATTTTTTATGTGTGCCGGTGTTATTAAAACTTTTTATTGAGTAGAAACACGTTGGTGACGTGACTTGCACATGGAATACATAGGAATACATAGTATTCGTATCAAGTTGCTTCTACAACAACTTCTTTTCATCGACATGAACGAGAAAACAATCGACTCTGTTTACTTTACGTTACGATTACGTTTCGTTTATTCGACTGTCGGTAGAAATAAAATTTACCGATAAAAGTCAAAATCTTCACGCTAAGTTGTAAAGGTGTTTCTGCAATACATATAAAACATTTGTTTTTTCTAATAAAGTACCTGCTTTCTGCTTATAACTCACTTGAAATCATCAACGAAGCAAAATATGGAATCTATTCATGTTGTTCAATCTCTGAATCAGACTGTATTTTTCGATTGCAGAAACATAAAATCTTTAAAGAAGAGAACTCAATCAGGGAAAAATTTATGTAATAAGTCATTAATGCTGTCCTTGTGACGGTATTTTGCAAATTCGTATGATAAAATGTTTTTAGTTCATGACATATGAGAACTTTCGTATTCACGATAAGAATATTTAAAGAAATGAAAACTTTCAAATCCTTTAAAGAAGGAAAAATGCTTATTGTACATGTGACAATATTTTAAAATGGGTGACATCATACGGAACTCACGTCCATATGTTGTGAACGTCTACATGACGCGCAGATTACATCTGCTAAACGTTCACGTTTTTGCAATTCGTATGATTTTTATTAAATTTTTTAGTTCTCAAAACATTCGTATGTCAAACTAAGAATATTTGATAAAATGAAACGACTTTTCAGACATAATTTTAACTGGAGAAAGCCTTAATGCATTAAAATGGGTGAACATGACATATGTCATTACATTCACTCTCTGTGCTTAAACTACGAAACATGATTGGTTGGATTAGGTTAATGATGGAGGAATGTGGTCAGCACCTCAACGTTCACGTTTCGTACTCTGCGCACACTGTATACTCTACGCAGAGCACGACTGTCAATTGGTTGTCATCAAAATCCACAATTCCCAACATCATACAATTCAAATAACCAATCATGCTTTATTTCAGACACTAGAGAGCGAATTGGAGAAAACAATGTTCAACATTGGCGTGACGTAATTTTGACGGTACGTTCACTGTGCGCTCTGAAACTACGACATGATTGGTTGGATTAGGGAAACGAATGATGTTATGAAGAATCGATTTTGAGGAAGTGATTTTGATTGGCTTAAACTTGCTTACGGATTCGATCTCTAGAGTACATAGACGTATATGTCCATAGAGCGAAAAAAGCCAAAAAATTCGTCACGAATCAAATATTTACAATCAATCCAAAACCCCACTTTTACATTGAATTCTCTCAGCCAATGTAACTTTGCTGATGTAGTTTTGGACCTCAAGAGCGAATGTAGGAAAAACCCAAAATAATGACCAGTTTTGACGTACACGAAGTTCAAAGTCTTAAATAAGTGTATAGTTGTTCAAGAATGGTAAAAAATCGATTCATGAATGCTTATTTTTTTGGACGCCTAACGTCGATTTTTTAAAATTCAAGATCTTAAATTAAAAAGTCAATTGACGAACGGTTACTCCTTTTTAGGGTCGATAACGTATGATGTGGATTCAAAATTTCCGAAAAAATTGACGTATCACCGAAAAAATATATCTAAATTTCGTATCAAATTTTTTGTATCAAAACAGCTATTTTCAAATCTAGCCAATTTTGTTTCTGATTTGTAGTTTGGACCTCAAAACAAAAGTACATTTGTAAAAAACTAAACACTTTTTTAAAAAAAAAAAATGTGAATAATCTGTGTTCAATTGGCTGAATGTTTTGTTGAAAAAATCATTAAATTTCAAAACTGCTACTGATTTTTTAGAGCTGACTCGATACTATTTCTTTAAATCAATGACCCAATATGGGACACATTTAAGAATTCAATTGATTTTTTGAAATGTGTCCGAATATTGGGTCGCTGATTTTGAAAATCCAACATGATTTGTTATCAGAAAAAAATGAGTAAATTTCCTGCGTCAATTGATTTTTGTCCACAAACATTTTGAATACAAAGAAACAGGCTCGTACATGAACCTGGTTATTCTGATTTTACTAAAACAAATTTTCTGAAAAAGAATTTTTTTGCTTTTCTATGAATTAAATTATTTGTTACTCAAAAAAACACTCTCTGTTAAAGCACATTAAACAATATATACTAAATATGGCTTTTACAAGAAAATTTTCTTCTTTACATTTTGAATCGATGACTTAAACATCACATAAAACATTCTAATTTTAAGAATCACTCCATCGTCTTCGACATTGACTCTTAACAATGACGAATTGATATTTAACTAACCCTCAAAACTGCGAATCCAATTGACTTTCTAAATGAAAAGGAAATTATTCTATTTTATCACTCGACCTAAAAACTAGAAACCAGTTTCCAGCGAATTCAATTGTTTTTTGTCAACAAAACATTCTTGAACAACTAAACAAAGAAACAGGCTAACAGGAAAACATGTATCATTTATTCTCATCCTCTATTGATTTTTTAAAAAGCTAAAATTTTACTGACAAGAATTTTTTAATCGCATTTTTCTAATGAATTAAATTATTTTACATTACATAGAAATTATTTAAACATGAATTAAATAATTTATTAACAATTGAAGTTTCAAATTCATTTCATAAATTGTTATAACAAATTATCAAATACTGAATTCTTTACTTTTCATTTTGCAATAATTACATTTTTGAATATCTATGTTTCTTAATGTTTATTCAATTTAAATTTCTGCTAAATTTTATTTTTTATACATTCATTCTTGCAAAATTTTATTTACAATTATTCTATTTATTCTTTCTAAAAAAAGAATCAGGTTATATTTTTAAAATTTAATAAATTCTTGTAAATTGAAAATAGCAAAATAAGATCTTTATTTACTTTGAAAATTATATGAAAATAAAAATCTTGAAACATTTATAAGTCTTAAAAAATTCTTAGCAAATGCATTTTTTAAAAAATAAAATTTTACAACCAAATTAAACTTTTTAAAAAAAATTTTTTAAAATTCAATTATTTTTAACAATTTTAAAAAAATTCAATTCATTATTTAATTTTTAAAATATTAAAAGAATTCAATTATTTAAAAAAATAAATTCATTTTTACATATTTCAAATATACTTGACTTAAAATTATTAAATAAAAATAAATAATTATTTTATAAAATTTTTTTAAAATTTTAAAAATTTATTATAAATTTTATTAAATTTATTAAAAATAATTGAATTTAAAAAAAATTTAATTAAAAAATTATCAAATTTTATTAATTTATGAAAAATTATTGCGAAGTTAAAAAAAAAAAATTCTGTAAAAAATTCAGAATTCAATTATTTTTAAATAATTTAATAAAAATTTTGACATAAATTGAAAAAACAAATTCTTAAAATCTTTTTTTTTTTAGAATTTTTTTCTTAAATTTTATATAAAAAATATTTTCAAATCAATTCAATTTATACAAATTTTTATTAAAATTAAAAGAACAGAATTCAAACAATTTTTAAATAAAAATTGATAAAAAATTTTGGTATAAATTCAATTATTTTTATAAATTTTTAAAAAAATTTACCCAATTCAATTATTTGCAAAAAATTTTAAAAAAATTATTCAAAATTATTATTATAATCTATTTTTAACTAAAATCTATTTTTAAATCAACTTCAGACTTAAATTATTTAAATGCAGAAATAAAATAATTTATTTAATAAATGTTTTTTGGAATTTAATATTAAAAATTATTCAACAAATTTGTTTTTATAAAAATTGAAAAAAAAATTCATTAAAAAAAATAAATTATAAATTTGAATTCCGGTAATTTTATTAATTTTGAAAATAGTTGAATGACTTAAAAAAATGAAAAAAATTTGTTATTAATGAAATTCAGTATATAAAAAATTTTTCTTGAAAAATATTTTCTTTTAAATATTTCGTTTTTGTGTTTTTTTTTAAATTTTTTTTTTTGTTTATAATTAGTTATTTTTTCTATCTAAATTTTGCATTGGGTATAAACAGTCCTATTTTTAAGAAATATTTTAAATAAAAAATCAAATTGGGTTAAGATAATAAAATAAAAAATGGTGTTAGTCATAAAACATATAAATCATTATAAATTTAAAAGTATTATAAAAAAAATTTATTTATTAAAATATACCATACAACAACTAAAATTGGTTTTCTTAGTCTTTAAACTCTTATTTTTTCTCGGTCTATATATTTATTCTCTTACCTTAAAAAAGCGTATCTTAAAAATTTGAAAGTCGTTATCGTCATGTTTTCTATATTTTTTCTGCCATAGGTCGGTCATAAACGCCACCTTGCTTTTAGTTTTTTTTTTTTTATTATGCTATAAATAAATTTTCAAATTTCAAACAACGCAAAAGTTGAAACTCTAGTTAGGTTTAGTCTATTTTTTCATTTTTCTTCATTACACTTAGCGTATACAAAAATAAAACTGAAATGTTACAGTACAGTTTTTATGTAAATCATTTTTTATTATTATTAAAAATTCTTACAAAAACAAAAATTGTATAAAAATTGTATACTGAAAAATTTTTGTATTTTATTATAATATTATAAAATTTTTGATAACCAATTCTTGTTATAAAGTTATAAATTAAATTTTAATTTTTCAAAAAAAAAAAAGTTTGTATTTTAAGAAAATTTCTTTAATAAAGAAATTCAAATTTTTTTTTAATATGAATTGTAATATATTATTTATTTTAACAATTTTTTCAAATGCAAATCAAAAAAATAAAAGTATTTATAAAAAAATTTTTTATTTAAAATTATACTGTTCCGATTTACTCCAACTATTATTTTCAGAATATTACATTAGTTCAAGTTTATATATAATTCTTATTTATAGTGTATAGTAATTTAATTACTACTTACCTTCAAAACAGCGATATCGAATTGAATTTTAAATTATTTAGAATTACTAGAAACAAAGAAATATCGATAATGTTATTCTATATTTCTTTGTCTGTCACATATGAGAGTTCCGGTCGTGGAAACTGCCACCTTGCATTAATTAAAGTTTTTATTTAAATAAAATTTTATATTATGTATAAATAAATTATTACTTAACTTAAAAACAAGAATAATAATTTGTTTTTGTTCATAATCAACATTGTTAGGTTTAAATGATTAATAATGATTTTTTTTTTTGGCAGTTTTTAAATGAGTGTCGTGACACTAACTTATTTCATAATTTTTTTTTTTGATTTTTTTTCATTTTAATTTTATAAGTATTTATATTTTTTTTATGATTCTTTATTTAATTTTTTTTTTTATTTTTAATTTTTTTTGCTAATTGTATTTTTTTTTTTCACATATTTTTTTGTTTTTTCATTTTTTCTATTTTTTTTTTGTTTTTTTTTTTTTTTAGTTTATAATGATTTTTTTAGGCTTTTTTTTTTTATTTTTTTTTTTTTTTTTATTTTTTTTTTTTTTTATTTTCTTAAGTTTTTTTTTTTTATTTAATCATTCTTATTTTTTTATATATTTTATATTTTTTTTTTTTTTTTTTTTTCTTTTTTTTTTTTTTTTCTTTTTTTCAAGCATTATACTTTACTTAAAAACAAGGATAATCATTTTGTGTTTAAATCTATAATCAACATTATTTAAGGTTAAAATAAATGTTTAATAATGGTAGACTATTTATTTTATTGTCACCATATGAAAGTATCCAGTCGTCGGGAATCAGCCACCTAGCAATACGATGAAGTTTTCATTTATATAAAAATCTGTATAATATGTATATAAATTAATTAATATTTCACATAAAAAAAATAATATTTGTGTTTAATTATATAATCAATAAATTCTCAGTTTAAAAATGAAAGCTAATAATGAAATTATCCATTTTTTTTGGCTGTGACATAAGATAGATACCATTGATCGTTGAACCTTCCAACCCCCCTAGCTGAAATTAAATTTTGTTTATTTAAATATATTTATGAAAATATGTAAAAATTAAATTGAAACATTATTTAAACAACAATGATAATAATTTTGTTTTTAATTATAATCAACATTTTTAGAGTTTTAAATTGAATGCTAATAATGGTATTCCAAATATTTCTTGAGGCTGTCACAATATGAAGGTTCCGGTCGTGGAACATCTGTCCATCTAGCTTACGTTGAAGGTTTTCATTTAAATTTAAATCTATAATAAATTGTAAAAAATCAATTACAATAAGTTTATAAAATTGAAAAAAAATATCTCTGAACCTGAAGCATTTTTACTATCCATTTCTTATGTAGGAATTCGGCTAGACGTTAGTTCCTAGAATCAAGGAATAGTGTGGAGAAGTCAGATATTAAGAAAGTAGAACAGTTTTTCGAGAACTATAAGCAAAATTTCAATTTTTCTGAGTTTTCTAAAAAAAAGTGGATTCCCTAATTTTCTTTCTATTAATCATCCGAATGTAATATCGATCGGACTTGTAATTTCTATTAAATCAAATTAGAGGTGATTAAATTTTCCTAGAAAATAAAGTATGTACAACATTTTTTCTTGAACTGGAATGTTTTAAAGAGCTCTTTATATGAATTTTGATTAAAATTTACTTCATTATTTTTAAACAAAATTTCAGAAATTGTGATTGACTTTTTCGGTTTAATTACGTTCATAAAAAAACGTATATACGTTCGGATTTTCTTTATTTGGGCGTTAAAGTACACATTTTCTTGAGTGAAGAAAATAAGCCATTGCCGAACAAAATTTGAACTAAAAATATAGAAGATATACTGCCGCCAGAATAAAAATATCAGAAAATTTTGTTTTTCCTCAATTTTAACGATTTAATTAACAAAAAAGAAGACACACAATACATCCTTTAAAAAAGTATAAATTAAATTATACCGGATTTTTTTATGGCGTTTGTAAGTACAGTCATTCATCGATAATGTTCTTGTAATCTTGATTTTATTGGAAATTTCCAAAAAAATCCCAGATGCGATCAACGCAAAAATTAATTCCATTGCGTTTTGGCCTCATCTTCTGTCGTTCTGACAGAAACTTGAACACAATTTGACGTCTGTTCATCAGTTTTTTTTAATTTGTGTCCCCCACAAATTACGCCTTCTTTTATTTTAGCATTAGATTAAGTCGGAAGATACAGTTTTCAAAGTACATCAGGATGCACATTCGCAATCAATTTTTTTGGTAAACATTTTCCCCAAATTTTTAAAGGCTCCAAGTTTTTTTCATGTAAAGGTGGAACAATGAGCTTGTTTTGTATGGACAAGAGGATTAAATTTGACATTTTCTCGGCTAATAGTAAAATTAATTTCTTTCCAGCCAATCCTTCTGAACATAATGATCGTGACGTGCTCGACTGTCCCATTTGCATAAGAAAACACATATACTTCATATACCATTGATTGCATACCAGGCAACATAGCAACTACTTTAAGGTCTGCGCAAATTTTCCAGTTATGTTGATTGTAATGATTAAATCCAGCGATAAGGACATAGATTCATATAATTCCTATTGTATTTACAGCGTGAGCAAGTGGAATCGATTGCTTATTGTTACCTTGGTGCAGACAAAACAGCTTTTAAACTTAGTTTGTTGCCATCGATGAATAAACGCCATTCAGTTGGATCATATAACTCTCCAAATTCTTTAAACAAAACCGTTTATGTCATGGCTAGTAACAAATATCATTTGTTTTTAGAGTAGTAATTAGCAAAACGCTCGTGACAAATTCTTTGATGAGTTTACTTTTAACATCATGAAGCGACAAAATTTCGTTCTTTCAGGCGTGATGTCAACAGCTCCAATTTTTCCTTTGTTAGATCTAAATCTCGTATTAAATCAGTAAGTTCACTTTGTGTGTAAGGTATTCTGCTTTTTTCGTGGTTCAAAATCACAGTCGCTTCGAATCACTGGATTCAGATGTACATATCGATAAGCTCATGCTTCGTTTATGGTAAAATAGGATATGAAATTGAAGGTGAGTGGGGAATAGGTTTTGAAAAAGAATGCACGTCTTCATATTCAAAACTTTTCGATGTCGTCCATCCACGCTGCTCTATTTTGGTTAAACAGAAATATCAGTCAATCGCATGACACATCGGCTGTCGCCAAATTTCAGGAACATCAAATGACAGATAACGACTAAAAAAACTCCAGCTACTAAAGACTGTATTTTTAAAAATTATTAAAGTATTTAAGATTAATTGATAAATGATAAAAATATTTACGTACTTTTTGCCAGCAACCCATCATATTTAGGCTAAACACCTTTAATAATTAGCTTCCATGAAAATAAAAATCGAATCGATTACTTCGAAGATAATAGAAAACTTAGTGAATCCACTTTTTGTAGAAACTAAAAAAATTGAAATTTTGCTATGTCTCGAAAACTGTTCTACTTTTTTAATATCTGACTTTTATTCGGATTCAAGAGCGAAATTATTCATAAGAAATGATAGTGAAATGCTGCAGGTCAAACTCTTCGTAAAACAAGTGTTATTACTTCACTTAAAAACAAGGATAATCATTTGTTTTTATTTATAATTAAAATGAAGATTAATAATGGTATTCTATTTTTTCTTTGGCTGTTACATAAAAGAGCTCTGGTCGTGAAACCTGCCACCTAGCTTAAGTTCTAATAGCCTCAGTTTTACGGTATGATACACTCAATATCATACATGTCTTTCTATCTTTTTGAACAACTTTTTGAAAAGTGGTGTGCTGTCTATAAGAATTTTTTAAGTCTACAGCATATCTTAATTATTCCATACGCTATAGACTTAAAACATTCTTATAGAAGGCTTACCACTTTTCAAAAAGTTATCCAAACCGGATGGAAGGCATATATGAATTGGGTGTATTATTCAGAATTTTTGGGATTAAAGAAATATCGATAATGGTAAACGATTTTCTGTGCCTACCGTCTTACTTGAGTTTAAGTTTCTATATAAATCTAAATTTTACAGTGTATAGTATTTAATTATTTCTTAACTTAAAAAGAAGGATAAACAATTGGTTTTCATTTATATTCAGAATTGTTGGGGATATTTTAGAAATATTGTTAATGGAATTTCTATTTTCCTTTGCCTATTAGAGCATTAATAGGCCTATATTGGGAGCTAAAAGTGCCAATGATGGTGCAATAATAGCAACCAATATTGGGCAACTATATTGCTATAGTCTTCGGATAATCACGACTTTAACCATATTGAATCATTATTGGCTGCTAAGGTAAATGCTGGACTTTCTGAGTCTTGTGGTTATTTATTGACAACATAGGTTAGACCAATATTAAGGACCAATTAATAACCAATGCTTTAAAATTAAATCAATGCTTGGTTATTTCTTGGTTACCAATAGTGAACCTACGTTTGAAATCAATATTTTACATTTCTTTAATTTTCTAAGATATGCAGAAATAAACAAAATTCCAGGAAGCTGAGATCAAACTGGGATATCTTGTGTTTCAAGACAGATATGAACCCTCTAGAAAGTTTACGATCTTACTTTTCAACTAAACGAATTTAACTTTTTTCTATTTATGAAAATTTTTCTATTTTCAAAGGTTTAACCAAAAAGTCTTCTTTTAGACGACTTAAAGAGATCTAATGGACAAGACATAGAACATTTTCAGGAGGTTTTACAGACATACAAGTCCAAAAGACGCCCGGAAAAAGAAAATCTTTAAGACGTCATTCGAATAAGTGTGCCCACTGGTTGGTAAAATTCTTAGGTTAAAATAAATGCTAATAATGGTGGGTAGCTTTATGCCTAAAAAATCAAAGTTGTCCCCTAGTTCTTCTATTTTGTTGCGACTTCCAAATTTTGAAGTGGAATATATGCCAGTAAAAAGCCTAAACTCCATTTTGGAAAAATTTTGGATTTACGAGGTTCTTAAAATTTTTTTGAAAATGTGAAAATGGTATATCTCTAAGAAAATGAATCAAAGTTTCAAGGAATGCTTATTTTTTACAGACAATTTAAGAAAATTTTTTAGAAAAAATTTATTTTTAAACAAATTATTAAAAAAATAATTTTTAAATAAACATTTTTTTGAAAAGTGCCATTTTTATTTTTTTAATAATAATTATTCGAATCCCAAATTAATTTCAAGAGTATTTTCCAAAAAAATCGATGGAGGGTCTGAAACTTTAGGAGATATTGAATTTTTTTGTCCTTGCTCCGCGCGCAACCGTAAAAAGCGCATTTTTCCGGCTATACTCTACATGCAAACTAATGTTCAAAATCACCTATAAATCGTAAATATTTAACCGAATTTATTTTTAATTTTTTGAGAATGTCAGGCTATATATTGTAAGAATACTGTGCACTTTGTAAATTTATATTTTGTTAAAACAAATTATGATTATTATTGTTAATTACTAACTTTTTACATATTGTACCTAAAGACGTGTATTTTTTTCTAATTTTGCAATTTACCGGACCTAGCATAAATGCCGATGCAAATTTAAAACATAATTATTATTGTTTAAGCAAGATTTAAACAAATTATTATTGTTAATTACTAACTATTTACAGAATAGAATACTCCTGGGTTACGATAACTCAGTCAGTACCCTTAGGGTTAAAAGATGCAGTTTTTTCTAATCATGCAAAATTTACCAAACTTTTTTAATATGCCGATTTACATTATAAATAAAATTATAATTTTAAACAAAAATAAGAATAATAATTTATTTAAAAATTGTTTTAAATAATCTTTTATTTTAATCTGAGTAGCTCCATGCCAAAAAATCAAAGTTGTTTCGTAGTTCTTCGATTAAAAAATTGTCACAGAACACATGCAAATGATAATTGTGAAAACGACTTTATAATTATTTATTAATCATGGTTATAAATATTAAATAAAAAAGCAAATTACTTATTCTGAAAGCTTTTGAAATTAAAATACTTTTGGAGACATTGAAAACAAAAACACTTTATTGAGTTTACAAAAGTAATTGAAATTAACTTTTAGGAAGGATATTAACACAATTAATATTAAATTTAATTGTTGTTAACAGTCATTTAAACACTTTTTAAACTAAGTTTGTTTTTTTCAATACTTTTTTTCTTTTTTGTCTATTACCAAAATTCAAATTTTTTTAACCCTTTAATGGCCAGTGGTACACATAGTACCACCTGCGTAAAAAGATCATAACTTTCTTAAAACTTAACGGATCAACTCTGCTAAGGTCTCATTTTAAAGGGGGTGAGCGAGAGTAATAAATACATATTCTTGTCATTTTCTAAAAAACTACCCTTTTTGAAATACACACCTTTAAAAAACGTCCAAAAATGACAAAAATTGAAAAAAGTATAAATTTAAAGAAAACAATTTTTTCGCTTAAGCAGTAACAAATGTTTAAAAATATTGTTAATTTTGTAAAAAAAATAAATAACAAAAATTTTCTTCAGGGTAAAAAAATTAATTAAAACTACCCCCAAAAAACCAAACAATTTAAAAATCTACCGAATTCGCCTGAAATCTGTTACTCCGGGGGTTTTCGAGGTTGCTAATTACGAATCTGAATAATCGAATTTACTAAATATCATACATTTAAAACAACGGCTACAAATTCGGCCATTAAAGGGTTCAAAGAAAAATAATATAATTAAGGGAAATTTTACCAACCCTAATTAAAAGTTAAAAAATTGAGTTCGGTTACAATTTTACGACTTATAGATAGGTGATTTTGAATATTAGTTTGTATGTAGAGTATAGAAGAAAAATGCGCTTTATATGGTTGCGCCGCAAGGACAAAAAATTCAATATCTCCTAAAGATTCAGACCCTCCATCGATTTTTTTTTGGAAAATACTCGTGAAATAATTGGGAATCGAATCATTATTTTAAAAAAAATATAGAAATGGCACTTTTCAAAACATTATTTATTTAAAAATTATTTTTTTCAAAAAAATTATTTATTTAAAAATTATTTTTTTAATAATTTGTTAAAAAAAAAAAAATTTTTACAAAATTTTCTTAAATTGTCTGTAAGCAATAAGCATTCCTTGAAACTTTGATTCATTTTCCTTAGAGATATACCACTTTTAAAATTAAAAAAAAAATTTTTAAACTCGTAAATCCAAAATTTTTCAAAATCGAGTTTAGACATTTTACTGGCATGTATTCCACTTCAAAATTTCGAAGTTTAAACAAAATCGAAGAACTAGGGAACAACTTTGATTTTTTAGACATGGAGCTACCCTGGTATTTTATTTTTCTTTGTCTGACACATATGAGAGTTCCGGTCGTGGAACCTGCCACCTATCTTAAGTTGAAGTTTTCATTTATATTAAATCTTATAATATGTATAAATCAATTATTACTTTACTTAAAAACAAGGATAATCATTTGCTTTTATCTATAATCAAAATTCTTAGGTTAAAATAAATGCTAATAATAGTAGTCTAATTTTTTTTGTCTGGCACATATGATAGTTCCGGTCGTGGAACCTGCCACCTAGCTTAAGTTGAAGTGTTCATTTATATTAAATCTTATAATATGTATAAATCAATTATTACTTTACTTAAAAACAAGGATAATCATTTGCTTTTATCTATAATCAAAATTCTTAGGTTAAAATAAATGCTAATAATTGTTGTCTATTTTTCTTTGTCTGACACATATGAGAGTTCCGGTCGTGGAACCTGCCACCTTTCTTAAATTGAAGTTTTCATTTAAATTAAATTATAAAATATGTATTAATAAATTATTAATTTACTTAAAAACAAGGATAATCATTTGCTTTTATCTATAATCAAAATTCTTAGGTTAAAATAAATGCTAATAATAGTAGTCCTATTTTTTTGTCTGGCACATATGAAAGTTCCGGTCGTTGGAACCTGCCACCTAGCTTAAGTTGAAGTGTTCATTTATATTAAATCTTAATAATATGTATAAATCAATTATTACTTTACTTAAAAACAAGGATAATCATTTGTTTTTATCTATAATCAACATTCATAGTTTAAAATAAATGCTAATAATGGTAGTCTATTTTTTTGTCTGTCACACATGAAAGTTCCGGTCGTGGAACCTGCCACCTTGCTTAAATTGAAGTTTTCATTTAAATTACACTCTAAACTATGTGTTAATTAATTATTCATTAACTTAAAAACGACAATAATATTTTGTTTATATATTTATAATCAAAATTACTAGTTAAAAATTATTATATGTATATATTAACTTCATATATTCATAATTGAATTTTTATATGTAACCTTTATTTCCGATTATTGAACAATTGCTTAATTATAGAGCTATGTTTTTATTGAAATACAATTCGAA
>JAVJHS010000621.1:0-18000 GCA_032873175.1 Leptopilina drosophilae | reverse complement strand
AAATCTGTTCCTTTCTCATCTAATGTTGAATCATTGTCACTCACCTGTTTTTCTTTTTCGTGTATTTTATTTTGAGCATTCTTGAATATTTTAGACGCATCAGACAACATGACAATCGCATCATTTGTTCTTCTGTTTTGATTGACGTAGTCTTCTCTGAGTAAAATAGTTAGAGTTTTTAAGGTGTCTTCATGAATTCTTTCCCTTTTGTCCATTTTAATCTCTTTTCTAATTTGAGTAACTACTTTGGTTATTTGTTGAGTTGATTTAATGGATACAGCGCAGAAATTGTTGACAATTTCGATCAAGTTATCCATTTTATTTTCTTGGCTGTTCAATCTCGTCATTACTGAAAAATCGTTTTTATTAGGGTGAGGCATATGGGGAGGTGATACAAGTTTCTTTTGGATTTTAAATTTATCAGTATTAAAATTGCATTTTGTATCGCTAATTATGGCGGGTTTGGGTTTATTTTTATCAAACATTAAACTTTTTGTTTTTGTTTTACCAGTTGTCAAAAGTTCAGTTTCTGAGTCATTCTTTTTTATTAGACTGTTGCTTGTCTCGCCTTTGAACTCTTCTTCCATCTCCTCATTTTTTGTCAACTCTCCATCCTCTCCTTTCTCTTCTATTTCCTTTCTCTCATCGTCCTGTTCAATTTCGATATCCATGAACTCATCTTCGACACTTGATTGTATGAACTCAGTAACTGAACTTCTCAAGAATGTCCTTGGCATTATTGTTGGTTGATCATTTAAGATCTTTTCCTCCGTCCACAGTTGGAGGGCCTCCCATTCAGCTTGGGTCATCATACGTTTTTCTAAACATTTCAAGGTTTTATTAATTTTTTTTTGTTAAGGACTATGTTCTAGAGTCAGTTGACTGAACTCAAGTATGTCTTTCTCCAGAACAATCAAATACTTGGAAACTTGCACTGCTAAAAATCTTTGTATTTGATTTGGGATGTGTGGAAGAGTCTATCGAACGTCAAATAATCACTCCCACACAAACTTCTCGTTTTTATTTTAATTTTGTACCATCACTCTCGCATCTATTTGCCGGTATTTCTATCATTGTTATTCACATACCGATGCAAACATTTTTCTCTCTTTTTTATTCATTTTAATATTACATTTAACACTTCTTTCGTTTTCAATAATTAAATAATTTTCTCACACCAATTATTAATTTGTTATTTTAATGTTCATTTAATTTTCTTAAACTCGTCTTTAAATTTATTTTCATGAACATTTTTCAAATACGTGCACGTGATTTTTGAAAATTATTTTTATATACATTTATATTTTTACTTACCAGACCTGGCTTCTTCCTTCAAATTTTCTTTTTCTATTTCAGACATTTTTCTCGTCTTTTTGTTTCTTAAAAAGAGTTTTTCCACGTGGTAGAAGCGTGGACGATTTTTTTCTTAATCCCTTTACTGGGCTCCCATAACCTGTTGGATTACTTTTTGTAATCTGGGTCGTCTCACACAAAAAAATGAACAACACACTTTTATTATAAAAAAACTATTTATTTAGTTATATCTGTTTTTAAATACACACAGTTCTTTTTGATTCTTAATAGTTAAGGAACACGTTTGAATCACAGCGTTTGTTACGAAGGAATACATATATTTATAAACGACGCGTTGTTTGTAATGGTAATAGAGCAGCCTAGTGGCGCTGAACGTAACTAATAATATAAGGGCGGGCGTTTTCAAAATCTATCAATTCTGGCTACCGTATTTAATTTATAATAATTATTCAGGAATAGATTGAATGAGTTTCGGCGAGAACTTATTTCTTATTCCCTTCACTGGGCTCCCATAACCTGTTGGATTACTTTTTGTAATCTGGGTCGTCTCACACAAAAAAATGAACAACACACTTTTATTATAAAAAAACTATTTATTTAGTTATATCTGTTTTTAAATACACGCAGTTCTTTTTGATTCTTAATAGTTAAGGAACACGTTTGAATCACAGCGTTTGTTACGAAGGAATACATATATTTATAAACGACGCGTTGTTCGTAATGGTAATAGAGCAGCCTAGTGGCGCTGAACGTAACTAATAATATAAGGGCGGGCGTTTTCAAAATCTATCAATTCTGGCTACCGTATTTAATTTATAATAATTATTCAAGAATAGATTGAATGAGTTTCGGCGAGAACTTAATTCGGTTTTTATAACGTGATTATTTAAAATCAACGTTATAACTTCCCTTGGCTTAGCCGAAACATATCCCTTATCTTTATCGGTTATGTGACCAGAACATATCTCACTCGTTATCCAAATTTATTATTATTTATTGATAAACCCTTAATAACCCTTAAGTCTTTGTCGATCTAACAGGGTACGTGATGCTTTGGAAATGAAGGTTGTATTAAATCTATTACCTTATTACGTACAATGTCTGTCCTGCCTACCATTTGTTTTTCTTTCTTTAAACCGTTAGCTACCGTGATGCTCGGATTCTAATTCTGAGTGTATTTTTAGTAGGCTTCTCGAAGACTAAAGTGGGTCAATAGGTTAATATTGTCATTGACAAAAAAAATTTTTAACTCTTTAAATAGAAGAAGGCAACATCATTTCTTGTTAGTCTTATTATCTCTATCTCTATATAATTTTTAAGGTTGCATCTGTCTGGTAAAATTACAGATTAGACAACCCAATTAAGAGAAACAAAAGTTTTCAAGAATTATGAAAAAAATTAAATCTAATTCTTTAAAATATGTACATTAACGAAAATTAATATCTTTTTTGTTGTTGTTATTCATTTTACTATCTGAATCTAAACAAAGATGACTATTCTGCGATACTTATTTGCAAATGCGAGTTCTATCTTCAAGAGATTCCTTTTATGGGCTATCTCTTTCTCCCCCATCCCTAGGTTCTCTGTAGGGGACCAAGAGTTTTATAGGGAACCTACCTAGCGATCTACCTTCATGTGTCGCGATTTCATATACGTAAGGTCCTAAAATTCGTGTTACCGTGAACGGTCCTTGGTTTTTTCCACCGAATGCCCGTGTGATTTTTCTACTAGCGGAAGAAGTTACTTGTTTCTTGCACATTACTTTATCTCCTACTTGGAATATTACGTTTTGGCGTCTTTTGTCATATTGAACTTTTTGTCTACTAAATGCGCTGTCTATTTGTAGTATGCTTCAGTTAACCCTTCGAACGCTTGATTTACATATTCCGTACCGTTATCCAAAACTAGTACTTGGGGGGCTCCCCATCGGTTAAAAATTAAGTCTTTGAAAGCTTTAATGATCCCAAGGTGACCTGCTTGGGGTTCGCAATGTGTCTCGTTACACACCACTTTTCTTTGTTCTTTAGGAATAACTAATTTCCACCCGTCGAGGTCGTCGATTACCGAATAAATTAGCGGGTTTAGGTGATAACTATAAAGTTTACCGTCGTCGTAAACCCTCGCGGTTTACAATAAATCCTAGATACTTTGCGGACGTGACTCCAAACTTACTTTTCTCAGGATTAATTTTAAGACCTGCCGCTTGTAAACGATCTATAACTACTTTAAGCCTTTCTTTATGTTCTTCTAGTGTTTCTGTTACTATCACTATATCGTCTAGATACGCGTAAACGTATCTGATGATAACCCCATTTCAGATCTAAGGTCGTAATATACTTGGCTTTTCTGAGCTTTTTCAGTATCATGTCCATTTTGGCAGCGGATAAGCGTCAGTTTTGGCTATTCTATTAAGCTTACGGAAGTATATGCATAATCGGTATATTCGGTTCGCTTTTCGTAACGCGTCGTCGTGCATTGCTTTCAATACTTTCGGCGACACCACGTAATACCGTTGTTTGATAGCTGGGTGATTCTCTACGTCGATATCAAGAAAACTTACTTTTTAAATCTATAAAAATGCACTTTGCGAGTAATTCGGTTTTTCAAACTTTTTTTGGTACATTTTTTCGGTTCGCGGACCTATTGTCAGTGCGACCAGAATTTTATATTGTATTCACAGAAAAAAAAGAAAATGAAGAAAGTAGAAGGTGAAAATTTCACTAAATTTTAAGATAACACACAGCCCCGTAATTTGCAATTCTTTTGTCTCGAGTGTGAAAATATTACTGAAAATTATAAGATGGAAAATCCAACATGATTTAAAATTGAATTAGGCATTGGCTTTGAAAATATACAAAAACTTCTTTTACAACCAGTTGGTATCACAAATGCGAAGATGAACGCTATAAAAAGATTAATGACTTATATTTCAAGTTTTTATCAAATATTAAACAATCTTACCAGAAACCTTCTTAATTTTTAATCAACAACTTTCTCACTGGAAGTTTGTCATGTTAAAAATTTGTTTAGATAATCGAAGAGAGAAACAAAGAATTAGGCTTTTTCTATTTTGGTCCTTGTTTCTGTTTGTTTTGGTGAGTTAAAATTAAATTCTTAAAATCTAATAATTTTTCAAATCATAAAGTTAATCCAGCTCAAAGGATTTTCAAAAATCTTAATTATGTAAAAAGTTATAGGTAAACTTCGAAAAGTGACGTCACAACCCTCAAAAATCGCCTAGAAGAGAAAGAAGAATTTTTAAAAAAAATTTCAACATTTTAGATTCAGCATGTAGCCAAACTCAAATTGCTCTAACTTTTTTAATAAGTATCCGATTTAGCTCATATTACGATTTTCTGAATTGTTAGGCCCTTCTGCAATAAACTCTTAGTGACAAAATTCCCGCAAAAATTTTTTATTATGTTTTTATTGCAAAAAAATCAATTATATGATTTTTTCAATGACAGAAAGTTGGGATTTTTTTGCTCTAACTTTTCTCTATTCTTTAAAAATTAGGTCATTTTGTAGATTTACATTCTTGGGAAGTACATTTACTCAAATTCTAGGGGGCGACACTTTAAAAAAATTATTTGCAATTTTTTGCAAAACTAAAAAAAAATTTTGCGAAAATTTATTTTTTTTGCAAGAAACTGGTAGACTGGTCCCCCAAAAGGATCCAGCTCAAAGGATTTTCAAAAATCTTATTTATGTTAAAAGTTATAGGTAAATTTCGAAAAGTGACGTCACAACCCACAAAAATCGCCTAGAAGAGAAAGAAGAATTTTTAAAAAAATTTTCAACATTTTGGATTCAGCATGTAGCCAAACTCAAAATGCTCTAACTTTTTTAATAAGTATCCGATTTAGCTCATATTACGATTTTCTGACTTGTTAGGCCTTTCTGCAATGAATGCTAAGTGACAAAATTGTCGTAAAAATTTTTTTCTATGTTTTTATTGCAAAAAAATCAATTATATGATTTTTTCAATGACAGAAAGTTGGGATTTTTTTGCTCTAACTTTTCTCTATTCTTTAAAAATTAGGTCACTTTTGTAGATTCACATTCTTGGGAAGTACATTTACTCAAATTCTAGAGGGCGACACATTTAAAAACTTTTTTGCAATTTTTTGCAAAACTAAAAAAAAATTTTGCGAAAATTTATTCTTTTTGCAAGTAATCTGTAGTCTGGTCCCCCAGGAGGATCCAGCTCAAAGGATTTTCAAAAATCTTATTTATGTTAAAAGTTATAGGTAAATTTCGAAAAGTGACGTCACAACCCTCAAAAATCGCCTAGAAGAGAAAGAAGAATTTTTAAAAAAATTTTCAACATTTTGGATTCAGCATGTAGCCAAACTAAAATTGCTCTAACTTTTTTAATAAGTATCCGATTTAGCTCATATTACGATTTTCTGACTTGTTAGGCCTTTCTGCAATAAACTCTTAGTGACAAAATTGTCGAAAAAATTTTTTTCTATGTTTTTATTGCAAAAAATCAATTATATGATTTTTTTAATGACAGAAAGTTGGGATTTTTTTGCTTTAACTTTTCTCTATTCTATAAAAATTAGGTCATTTTGTAGATTCACATTCTTGGGAAGTACATTTACTCAAATTCTAGAGGGCGACACATTTAAAAACTTTTTTGAAATTTTTTGCAAAACTAAAAAAAAAATTTGCGAAAATTTATTTTTTTTTGCAAGTAACCTGTAGTCTGGTCCCCCAGGAGGATCCAGCTCAAAGGATTTTCAAAAATCTTATTTATGTTAAAAGTTATAGGTAAATTTCGAAAAGTGACGTCACAACCCTCAAAAATCGCCTAGAAGAGAAAGAAGAATTTTTTAAAAAATTTTCAACATTTTGGATTCAGCATGTAGCCAAACTCAAATTCTCTAACTTTTTTAATAAGTATCCGACTTAGCTCATATTACGATTTTCTGACTTGTTAGGCCTTTCTGCAAAAAACTCTTAGTGACAAAATTTCCGCAAAATTTTTTTCTATGTTTTTATTGCAAAAAAATCAATTATACGATTTTTTCAATGACAGAATGTAGGGATTTTTTTGCTCTAACTTTTCTCTATTCTTTAAAAATTAGGTTATTTTGTAGATTCACATTCTTGGGAAGTACATTTACTCAAATTCTAGAGGGCGACACATTTAAAAACTTTTTTGCAAAACTAAAAAAAAATTTTGCGAAAATTTATTTTTTTTTTGCAAGAAACTGGTAGACTGGTCCCCCAGGAGAATCCAGCTCAAAGGATTTTCAAAAATCTTATTTATGTTAAAAGTTATAGGTAAATTTCGAAAAGTGACGTCACAACCCTAAAAAATCGCCTAGAAGAGAAAGAAGAATTTTTAAAAAAATTTTCAACATTTTGGATTCAGCATGTAGCCAAACTAAAATTGCTCTAACTTTTTTAATAAGTATCCGATTTAGCTCATATTACGATTTTCTGACTTGTTAGGCCTTTCTGCAATAAACTCTTAGTGACAAAATTTCCGCAAAATTTTTTTCTATGTTTTTATTGCAAAAAAATCAATTATACGATTTTTTCAATGACAGAATGTTGGGATTTTTTTGCTCTAACTTTTCTCTATTCTTTAAAAATTAGGTCATTTTGTAGATTCACATTCTTGGGAAGTACATTTACTCAAATTCTAGAGGGCGTCACATTTAAAAACTTTTTTGCAATTTTTTGCAAAACTAAAAAAAAATTTTGCGAAAATTTATTTTTTTTTGCAAGTAACCTGTAGTCTGGTCCCCCAGGAGGATCCAGCTCAAAGGATTTTCAAAAATCTTATTTATGTTAAAAGTTATAGGTAAATTTCGAAAAGTGACGTCACAACCCTCAAAAATCGCCTAGAAGAGAAAGAAGAATTTTTAAAAAAATTTTCAACATTTTGGATTCAGCATGTAGTCAAATTCAAATTGCTCTAACTTTTTTAATAAGCTCATATTACGATTTTCTGACTTGTTAGGCCTTTCTGCAATAAACTCTTATTGACAAAATTGTCGCAAAAATTTTTTTCTATGTTTTTATTGCAAAAAATCAATTATATGATTTTTTCAATGACAGAAAGTTGGGATTTTTTTGCTCTAACTTTTCTCTATTCTATAAAAATTAGGTCATTTTGTAGATTCACATTTTTGGGAAGTACATTTACTTAAATTCTAGAGGGCGACACATTTAAAAACTTTTTTGAAATTTTTTGCAAAACTAAAAAAAAATTTTGCGAAAATTTATTTTTTTTGCAAGAAACTGGTAGACTGGTCCCCCAGGACGATCCAGCTGAAAGGATTTTTAAAAATCTTAATTATGTTAAAAGTTATATGTAAATTTCGAAAAGTGACGTCGCAACCCTCAAAAATCGCCTAGAAGAGACAGAAGAATTTTTAAAAAAATTTTCAACATTTTGGATTCAGCATGTAGCCAAACTCAAATTGCTCTAACTTTTTTAATAAGCTCATATTACGATTTTCTGACTTGTTAGGCCTTTCTGCAATAAACTTTTAGTGACAAAATTGTCGCAAAAATTTTTTTCTATGTTTTTATTGCAAAAAAATCGATTATATGATTTTTTCAATGACAGAATGTTGGGATTTTTTTGCTCTAACTTTTCTCTATTGTTTAAAAATTAGGTCATTTTGTAGATTCATATTCTTGGGAAGTACATTTACTCAAATTATAGGGGGCGACACATTCAAAAAATTATTTGCAATTTTTTGCAAAACTAAAAAAAAATTTTGCGAAAATTTATTTTTTTTGCAAGAAACTGGTAGACTGGTTCAAAAGGAGGATCCAGCTCAAAGGATTTTTAAAAATCTTATTTATGTTAAAAGTTATAGGTAAATTTCGAAAAGTGACGTCACAACCCTCAAAAATCGCCTAGAAGAGAAAGAAGAATTTTTAAAAAAATTTTCAACATTTTGGATTTAGCATGTAGCCAATCTCAAATTTCTCTAACTTTTTTAATAAGTATCCGATTTAGCTCATATTACGATTTTCTGACTTGTTAGGCCTTTCTGCAATAAACTCTTAGTGACAAAATTCCAGCAAAAATTTTTTTCTATGTTTTTATTGCAAAAAAATCAATTATACGATTTTTTCAATGACAGAATGTTGGCATTTTTTTGCTCTAACTTTTCTCTATTCTTTAAAAATTAGGTCATTTTGTAGAATCACATTCTTGGGAAGTACATTTACTCAAATTCTAGAGGGCGACACATTTAAAAACTTTTTCGCAATTTTTTGCAAAACTAAAAAAAAATTTTGCGAAAATTTATTTTTTTTGCAAGAAACTGGTAGACTGGTCCCCCAGGAGGATCCAGCTCAAAGGATTTTTAAAAATCTTATTTATGTTAAAAGTTATAGGTAAATTTCGAAAAGTGACGTCACAACCCTCAAAAATCGCCTAGAAGAGAAAGAAGAATTTTTAAAAAAATTTTCAACATTTTGGATTCAGCATGTAGCCAAACTCAAATTGCTCTAACTTTTTTAATAAGTATCCGATTTAGCTCATATTACGATTTTCTGACTTGTTAGGCCTTTCTGCAATAAACTCTTAGTGACAAAATTTCCGCAAAAATTTTTTTCTATGTTTTTATTGCAAAAAAATCAATTATACGATTTTTTCAATGACAGAATGTTGGGATTTTTTTGCTCTAACTTTTCTCTATTCTTTAAAAATTAGGTCATTTTGTAGATTCATATTCTTGGGAAGTACATTTACTCAAATTATAGGGGGCGACACATTCAAAAAATTATTTGCAATTTTTTGCAAAACTAAAAAAAAATTTTGCGAAAATTTATTTTTTTTGCAAGAAACTGGTAGACTGGTCCCCCAGGAGGATCCAGCTCAAAGGATTTTTAAAAATCTTAATTATGTAAAAAGTTATCCATACATTTCGAAAAGTGACGTCACAACCCTCAAAAATCGCCTAGAAGAGAAAGAAGAATTTTTAAAAAAATTTTCAACATTTTGGATTCAGCATGTAGCCAAACTCAAATTGCTCTAACTTTTTTAATAAGTATCCGATTTAGCTCGTATTACGATTTTCTGACTTGTTAGGCCTTTCTGCAATAAACTCTTAGTGACAAAATTCCAGCAAAAATTTTTTTCTATGTTTTTATTGCAAAAAAATCAATTATACGATTTTTTCAATGACAGAATGTTGGGATTTTTTTGCTTTAACTTTTCTCTATTCTTTAAAAATTAGGTCATTTTGTAGATTAACATTCTTAGGAAGCACATTTACTCAAAGTCTAGAGGGCGACACATTTAAAAACTTTTTCGCAATTTTTTGCAAAACTAAAAAAAAATTTTGCGAAAATTTATTTTTTTTGCAAGAAACTGGTAGACTGGTCCCCCAGGAGGATCCAGCTCAAAGGATTTTTAAAAATCTTATTTATGTTAAAAGTTATAGGTAAATTTCGAAAAGTGACGTCACAACCCTCAAAAATCGCCTAGAAGAGAAAGAAGAATTTTTAAAAAAATTTTCAACATTTTGGATTCAGCATGTAGCCAAACTCAAATTGCTCTAACTTTTTTAATAAGTATCCGATTTAGCTCGTATTACGATTTTCTGACTTGTTAGGCCTTTCTGCAATAAACTCTTAGTGACAAAATTCCAGCAAAAATTTTTTTCTATGTTTTTATTGCAAAAAAATCAATTATACGATTTTTTCAATGACAGAATGTTGGGATTTTTTTGCTTTAACTTTTCTCTATTCTTTAAAAATTAGGTCATTTTGTAGATTAACATTCTTAGGAAGCACATTTACTCAAAGTCTAGAGGGCGACACATTTAAAAAATTTTTTGCAATTTTTTGCAAAACTAAAAAAAAATTTTGCGAAAATTTATTTTTTTTGCAAGAAACTGGTAGACTGGTCCCAAAGAAGGATCCAGCTCAAAGGATTTTTAAAAATCTTAATTATGTAAAAAGTTATACATAAATTTCGAAAAGTGACGTCACAACCCTCAAAAATCGCCTAGAAGAGAAAGAAGAATTTTTAAAAAAATTTTCAACATTTTGGATTCAGCATGTCGCCAAACTCAAAATGCTCTAACTTTTTTAATAAGTATCAGATTTAGCTCATATTACGATTTTCTGACTTGTTAGGCCTTTCTGCAATAAACTCTTAGTGACAAAATTCCCGCAAAAATTTTTTTCTATGTTTTTATTGCAAAAAAATCAATTATACGATTTTTTCAATGACAGAATGTTGGGATTTTTTTGCTCTAACTTTTCTCTATTCTTTAAAAATTAGGTCATTTTGTAGATTCATATTCTTGGGAAGTACATTTACTCAAATTATAGGGGGCGACACGTTCAAAAAATTATTTGCAATTTTTTGTAAACCTAAAAAAAAATTTTGCGAAAATTTATTTTTTTTGCAAGAAACTGGTAGACTGGTCCCCCAGGAGGATCCAGCTCAAAGGATTTTTAAAAATCTTAATTATGTAAAAAGTTATACATAAATTTCGAAAAGTGACGTCACTACCCTCAAAAATCGCCTAGAAGAGAAAGAAGAATTTTTAAAAAAATTTTCAACATTTCGGATTCAGCATGTACCCAAACTCAAATTGCTTTAACTTTTTTAATAAGTATCCGATTTAGCTCATATTACGATTTTCTGACTTGTTAGGCCTTTCTGCAATAAACTCTTAGTGACAAAATTCCCGCAAAAATTTTTTTCTATGTTTTTATTGCAAAAAAATCAATTATACGATTTTTTCAATGACAGAATGTTGGGATTTTTTTGCTCTAACTTTTCTCTATTCTTTAAAAATTAGGTCATTTTGTAGATTCATATTCTTGGGAAGTACATTTACTCAAATTATAGGGGGCGACACATTCAAAAAATTATTTGCAAATTTTTGCAAAACTAAAAAAAAATTTTGCGAAAATTTATTTTTTTTGCAAGAAACTGGTAGACTGGTCCCAAAGGAGGATCCAGATCAAAGGATTTTTAAAAATCTTATTTATGTTAAAAGTTATAGGTAAATTTCGAAAAGTGACGTCACAACCCTCAAATATCGCCTAGAAGAGAAAGAAGAATTTTTAAAAAAATTTTCAACATTTTGGATTCAGCATGTAGCTAAACTGAAATTGCTCTAACTTTTTTAATAAGTATCCGATTTAGCTCATATTACGATTTTCTGACTTGATAGGCCTTTCTGCAATAAACTCTTAGTGACAAAATTCCCGCAAAATTTTTTTTCTATGTTTTTATTGCAAAAAAATCAATTATACGATTTTTTCAATGACAGAATGTTGGGATTTTTTTGCTCTAACTTTTCTCTATTCTTTAAAAATTAGGTCATTTTGTAGATTCATATTCTTGGGAAGTACATTTACTTAAATTCTAGAGGGCGACACATTTAAAAACTTTTTTGCAATTTTTTGCAAAGCTAAAAAAAAATTTTGCGAAAATTTATTTTTTTTGCAAGAAACTGGTAGACTGGTCCCAAAGGAGGATCCAGCTCAAAGAATTTTCAAAAATCTTATTTATGTTAAAAGTTATAGGTAAATTTCGAAAAGTGACGTCACAACCCTCAAATATCGCCTAGAAGAGAAAGAAGAATTTTTAAAAAAATTTTCAACATTTTGGATTCAGCATGTAGCCAAACTCAAATTGCTCTAACTTTTTTAATAAGTATCCGATTTAGCTCATATTACGATTTTCTGACTTGTTAGGCCTTTCTGCAATAAACTCTTAGTGACAAAATTCCCGCAAAAATTTTTTTCTATGTTTTTATTGCAAAAAAATCAATTATACGATTTTTTCAATGACAGAATGTTGGGATTTTTTTGCTCTAACTTTTCTCTATTCTTTAAAAATTAGGTCATTTTGTAGATTCATATTCTTGGGAAGTACATTTACTCAAATTATAGGGGGCGACACATTCAAAAAATTATTTGCAATTTTTTGCAAAACTAAAAAAAAATTTTGCTAAAATTTATTTTTTTTGCAAGAAACTGGTAGACTGGTCCCAAAGAAGGATCCAGCTCAAAGGATTTTTAAAAATCTTAATTATGTAAAAAGTTATACATAAATTTCGAAAAGTGACGTCACAACCCTCAAAAATCGCTTAGAAGAGAAAGAAGAATTTTTAAAAAAATTTTCAACATTTTGGATTCAGCATGTCGCCAAACTCAAAATGCTCTAACTTTTTTAATAAGTATCCGATTTAGCTCATATTACGATTTTCTGACTTGTTAGGCCTTTCTGCAATAAACTCTTAGTGACAAAATTCCCGCAAAAATTTTTTTCTATGTTTTTATTGCAAAAAAATCAATTATACGATTTTTTCAATGACAGAATGTTGGGATTTTTTTGCTCTAACTTTTCTCTATTCTTTAAAAATTAGGTCATTTTGTAGATTCATATTCTTGGGAAGTACATTTACTCAAATTATAGGGGGCGACACGTTCAAAAAATTATTTGCAATTTTTTGTAAACCTAAAAAAAAATTTTGCGAAAATTTATTTTTTTTGCAAGAAACTGGTAGACTGGTCCCCCAGGAGGATCCAGCTCAAAGGATTTTTAAAAATCTTAATTATGTAAAAAGTTATACATAAATTTCGAAAAGTGACGTCCCTACCCTCAAAAATCGCCTAGAAGAGAAAGAAGAATTTTTAAAAAAATTTTCAACATTTTGGATTCAGCATGTAGCCAATCTCAAATTTCTCTAACTTTTTTAATAAGTATCCGATTTAGCTCATATTACGATTTCCTGACTTGTTAGGCCTTTCTGCAATAAACTCTTAGTGACAAAATTCCCGCAAAAATTTTTTTCTATGTTTTTATTGCAAAAAAATCAATTATACGATTTTTTCAATGACAGAATGTTGGGATTTTTTTGCTCTAACTTTTCTCTATTCTTTAAAAATTAGGTCATTTTGTAGATTCATATTCTTGGGAAGTACATTTACTCAAATTATAGGGGGCGACACATTCAAAAAATTATTTGCAAATTTTTGCAAAACTAAAAAAAAATTTTGCGAAAATTTATTTTTTTTGCAAGAAACTGGTAGACTGGTCCCAAAGGAGGATCCAGATCAAAGGATTTTTAAAAATCTTATTTATGTTAAAAGTTATAGGTAAATTTCGAAAAGTGACGTCACAACCCTCAAAAATCGCCTAGAAGAGAAAGAAGAATTTTTAAAAAAATTTTCAACATTTTGGATTCAGCATGTAGCCAATCTCAAATTTCTCTAACTTTTTTAATAAGTATCCGATTTAGCTCATATTACGATTTCCTGACTTGTTAGGCCTTTCTGCAATAAACTCTTAGTGACAAAATTCCCGCAAAAATTTTTTTCTATGTTTTTATTGCAAAAAAATCAATTATACGATTTTTTCAATGACAGAATGTTGGGATTTTTTTGCTCTAACTTTTCTCTATTCTTTAAAAATTAGGTCATTTTGTAGATTCATATTCTTGGGAAGTACATTTACTCAAATTATAGAGGGCGACACATTTAAAAACTTTTTTGCAATTTTTTGCAAAACTAAAAAAAAATTTTGCGAAAATTTATTTTTTTTGCAAGAAACTGGTAGACTGGTCCCAAAGGAGGATCCAGCTCAAAGGATTTTCAAAAATCTTATTTATGTTAAAAGTTATAGGTAAATTTCGAAAAGTGACGTCACAACCCTCAAAAATCGCCTAGAAGAGAAAGAAGAATTTTTAAAAAAATTTTCAACATTTTGGATTCAGCATGTAGCCAAACTCAAATTGCTCTAACTTTTTTAATAAGTATCCGATTTAGCTCATATTACGATTTTCTGACTTGTTAGGCCTTTCTGCAATAAACTCTTAGTGACAAAATTCCCGCAAAAATTTTTTTCTATGTTTTTATTGCAAAAAAATCAATTATACGATTTTTTCAATGACAGAATGTTGGGATTTTTTTGCTCTAACTTTTCTCTATTCTTTAAAAATTAGGTCATTTTGTAGATTCATATTCTTGGGAAGTACATTTACTCAAATTATAGGGGGCGACACATTCAAAAAATTATTTGCAAATTTTTGCAAAACTAAAAAAAAATTTTGCGAAAATTTATTTTTTTTGCAAGAAACTGGTAGACTGGTCCCAAAGGAGGATCCAGCTCAAAGGATTTTTAAAAATCTTATTTATGTTAAAAGTTATAGGTAAATTTCGAAAAGTGACGTCACAACCCTCAAATATCGCCTAGAAGAGAAAGAAGAATTTTTAAAAAAATTTTCAACATTTTGGATTCAGCATGTAGCCAAACTCAAATTGCTCTAACTTTTTTAATAAGTATCCGATTTAGCTCATATTACGATTTTCTGACTTGTTAGGCCTTTCTGCAATAAACTCTTAGTGACAAAATTCCCGCAAAAATTTTTTTCTATGTTTTTATTGCAAAAAAATCAATTATACGATTTTTTCAATGACAGAATGTTGGGATTTTTTTGCTCTAACTTTTCTCTATTCTTTAAAAATTAGGTCATTTTGTAGATTCATATTCTTGGGAAGTACATTTACTCAAATTATAGGGGGCGACACATTCAAAAAATTATTTGCAAATTTTTGCAAAACTAAAAAAAAATTTTGCGAAAATTTATTTTTTTTGCAAGAAACTGGTAGACTGGTCCCAAAGGAGGATCCAGCTCAAAGGATTTTTAAAAATCTTATTTATGTTAAAAGTTATAGGTAAATTTCGAAAAGTGACGTCACAACCCTCAAATATCGCCTAGAAGAGAAAGAAGAATTTTTAAAAAAATTTTCAACATTTTGGATTCAGCATGTAGCCAAACTCAAATTGCTCTAACTTTTTTAATAAGTATCCGATTTAGCTCATATTACGATTTTCTGACTTGTTAGGCCTTTCTGCAATAAACTCTTAGTGACAAAATTCCCGCAAAAATTTTTTTCTATGTTTTTATTGCAAAAAAATCAATTATACGATTTTTTCAATGACAGAATGTTGGGATTTTTTTGCTCTAACTTTTCTCTATTCTTTAAAAATTAGGTCATTTTGTAGATTCATATTCTTGGGAAGTACATTTACTCAAATTATAGGGGGCGACACATTCAAAAAATTATTTGCAAATTTTTGCAAAACTAAAAAAAAATTTTGCGAAAATTTATTTTTTTTGCAAGAAACTGGTAGACTGGTCCCAAAGGAGGATCCAGCTCAAAGGATTTTTAAAAATCTTATTTATGTTAAAAGTTATAGGTAAATTTCGAAAAGTGACGTCACAACCCTCAAATATCGCCTAGAAGAGAAAGAAGAATTTTTAAAAAAATTTTCAACATTTTGGATTCAGCATGTAGCCAAACTCAAATTGCTCTAACTTTTTTAATAAGTATCCGATTTAGCTCATATTACGATTTTCTGACTTGTTAGGCCTTTCTGCAATAAACTCTTAGTGACAAAATTCCCGCAAAAATTTTTTTCTATGTTTTTATTGCAAAAAAATCAATTATACGATTTTTTCAATGACAGAATGTTGGGATTTTTTTGCTCTAACTTTTCTCTATTCTTTAAAAATTAGGTCATTTTGTAGATTCATATTCTTGGGAAGTACATTTACTTAAATTCTAGAGAGCGACACATTTAAAAACTTTTTTGCAATTTTTTGCAAAACTAAAAAAAAATTTTGCGAAAATTTATTTTTTTTGCAAGAAACTGGTAGACTGGTCCCCCAGGAGGATCCAGCTCAAAGGATTTTCAAAAATCTTATTTATGTTAAAAGTTATAGGTAAATTTCGAAAAGTGACGTCACAACCCTCAAAAATCGCCTAGAAGAGAAAGAAGAATTTTTAAAAAAATTTTCAACATTTTGGATTCAGCATGTAGCCAAACTCAAATTGCTCTAACTTTTTTAATAAGTATCCGATTTAGCTCATATTACGATTTTCTGACTTGTTAGGACTTTCTGCAATAAACTCTTAGTGACAAAATTCCCGCAAAAATTTTTTTATATGTTTTTATTGCAAAAAAATCAATTATTCGATTTTTTCAATGACAGAAAGTTGGGATTTTTTTGCTCTAACTTTTCTCTATTCTTTCAAAATTAGGTCATTTTGTAGATTCATATTCTTGGGAAGTACATTTACTTAAATTCTAGAGGGCGACACATTTAAAAAATTTTTTGCAATTTTTTGCAAAACTAAAAAAAAAATTTTGTGAAAATTTATTTTTTTTGCAAGAAACTGGTAGACTGGTCCCAAAGAAGGATCCAGCTCAAAGGATTTTTAAAAATCTTATTTATGTTAAAAGTTATAGGTAAATTTCGAAAAGTGACGTCACAACCCTCAAAAGTCGCCTAGAAGAGAAAGAAGAATTTTTAAAAAAATTTTCAACATTTTGGATTCAGCATGTAGCCAAACTCAAATTGCTCTAACTTTTTTAATAAGTATCCGATTTAGCTCATATTACGATTTTCTGACTTGTTAGGCCTTTCTGCAATAAACTCTTAGTGACAAAATTCCCGCATAAATTTTTTTCTATGTTTTTATTGCAAAAAAATCAATTATACGATTTTTTCAATGACAGAATGTTGGGATTTTTTTGCTCTAACTTTTCTCTATTCTTTAAAAATTAGGTCATTTTGTAGATTCACATTCTTGGGAAGTACATTTACTCAAATTCTAGGGGACGACACATTCAAAAAATTATTTGCAATTTTTTGCAAAACTAAAAAAAAATTTTGCGAAAATTTATTTTTTTTGCAAGAAACTGGTAGACTGGTCCCAAAGGAGGATCCAGCTCAAAGGATTTTTAAAAATCTTAATTATGTTAAAAGTTATACATAAATTTCGAAAAGTGACGTCACAACCCTCAAAAATCGCCTAGAAGTGAAAGAAGAATTTTTAAAAAAATTTTCAACATTTTGGATTGAGCATGTAGCCAAACTCAAATTGCTCTAACTTTTTTAATATGTATCCGATTTAGCTCATATTACGATTTTCTGACTTGTTAGGACTTTCAGCAATAAACTCTTAGTGACAAAATTCCCGCAAAAATTTTTTTATATTTTTTTATTGCAAAAAAATCAATTATACGATTTTTTCAATGACAGAAAGTTGGGATTTTTTTGCTCTAACTTTTCTCTATTCTTTCAAAAATTAGGTCATTTTGTAGATTCACATTCTTGGGAAGTACATTTAATCAAATTATAGCTGGCGAAAAATTCAAAAAATTTTTTGCAATTTTTTGCAAAACTAAAAAAAAAATTTTGCGAAAATTTATTTTTTTTGCAAGAAACTGGTAGACTGGTCCCCCAGGAGGATCCAGCTCAAAGGATTTTCAAAAATCTTATTTATGTTAAAAGTTATAGGTAAATTTCGAAAAGTGACGTCACAACCCTCAAAAATCGCCTAGAAGAGAAAGAAGAATTTTTAAAAAAATTTTCAACATTTTGGATTCAGCATGTAGCCAAACTCAAATTGCTCTAACTTTTTTAATAAGTATCCGATTTAGCTCATATTACGATTTTCTGACTTGTTAGGCCTTTCTGCAATAAACTCTTAGTGACAAAATTCCCGCAAAAATTTTTTTCTATGTTTTTATTGCAAAAAAATCATTTATACGATTTTTTTCAATGACAGAATGTTGGGATTTTTTTGCTCTAACTTTTCTCTATTGTTTAAAAATTAGGTCATTTTGTAGATTCACATTCTTGGGAAGTACATTTAATCAAATTCTAG
>JAVJHS010000620.1:7500-12500 GCA_032873175.1 Leptopilina drosophilae | reverse complement strand
TGAAAACTCTGAACGTGGTGGACTTGTGAAAACTCAAACCGTAGTGGACTTGTGAAAACTCTAAATAATGTGGACTTGTGAAAACTCTAAATAATGTGGACTTGTGAAAACTCTAAATAATATGGACTTGTGATAACTTTAACTGTAGTGGACTTGTGAAAACTCTAACTGTAGTGGACTTGTGAAAACTGTAAATAATGTGGACTTGTGAAAACTCTGACTGTAGTGGACTTGTGAAAACTCTGAACGTGGTGGACTTGTGAAAACTCTAACTGTAGTGGACTTGTGAAAACTCTAAATAATGTGGACTTGTGAAAACTCTAACTGTAGTGGACTTGTGAAAACTCTGAACGTCGTGGACTTGTGATAACTTTAACTGTAGTGGACTTGTGAAAACTTTCAATGTAGTGTACCGTGAAAGTGAAAGTGTCCATGTATCCATATACATGGACATTTCACAACTCTGAGTATATGGACTTGTGAAAACTCTCAATGTAGTGCACAAGTGAAAACGATAGATACATGGACATTTCACAACTCTGAGTATATGGACTTGTGAAAACTCTAACTGCAGTGGACTTGTGAAAACTCAAACCGTAGTGGACTTGTGAAAACTCTTACTGTTGTGGACTTGTGATAACTTTAAAATTAGTGGACTTGTGAAAACTCTAACCGTAGTGGACTTGTGAAAACTTTCAATGTAGTGCACAAGTGAAAACGATGGATACATGGACATTGCACAACTCTGAGTATATGGACTTGTGAAAACTCTGACTGTAGTGGACTTGTGAAAACTCTAAATAATGTGGACTTGTGAAAACTCTAAATAATGTGGACTTGTGAAAACTCTAAATAATGTGGACTTGTGAAAACTTTAACTGTAGTGGACTTGTGATAACTTTAAAAAGGAGTGGACTTGTGAAAACGCTGAACGTCGTGGACTTGTGAAAACTCTAACTGTAGTGGACTTGTGAAAACTCTAAATAATGTGGACGTGTGATAACTTTAACTGTAGTGGACTTGTGAAAACTCAAACCGTAGTGGACTTGTGAAAACTGAAACCGTAGTGGACTTGTGAAAACTCTAACTGTAGTGGACTTGTGAAAACTCTAACTGTAGTGGACTTGTGAAAACTCAAACCGTAGTGGACTTGTGAAAACTCTAACTGTAGTGGACTTGTGATAACTATAAAATTAGTGGACTTGTGAAAACTATAAAAATAGTGGAATTGTGAAAACTCTGAACGTAGTGGACTTGTGATAACTTTAACTGTAGTGGACTTGTGAAAACTCTAAACTTAGTGGACTTGTGAAAACTCTGAACGTCGTGGACTTGTGATAACTTTAACTGTAGTGGACTTGTGAAAACTCTGACTGTAGTGGACTTGTGATAACTTTAAAATGAGTGGACGTGTGAAAACTTTAAACATACGGACTTGTTAAAACTCAAACCGTAGTGGACTTGTGAAAACTCTAACTGTAGTGGACTTGTGAAAACTCTAAATAATGTGGACTTGTGAAAACTCAAACCGTAGTGGACTTGTGAAAACTCTGAACGTCGTGGACTTGTGAAAACTCTAAATAAAGTGGACGTGTGATAACTTTAACTGTAGTGGACTTGTGAAAACTCTGAACGTGGTGGACTTGTGAAAACTCAAACCGTAGTGGACGTGTGAAAACTTAAATCGTATTGGACTTGTGAAAACTCTGTCTGTAGTGGACTTGTGATAACTTTAAAATGAGTGGACTTGTGAAAACGCTGAACATCGTGGACTTGTGAAAACTCTAAATAATGTGGACGTGTGATAACTTTAACTGTAGTGGACTTGTGAAAACTCTAACTGCAGTGGACTTGTGAAAACTCTAAATTTAGTGGACGTGTGATAACTTTAACTGTAGTGGACTTGTGAAAACTCTGACTGTAGTGGACTTGTGATAACTTTAAAATGAGTGGACGTGTGAAAACTTTAAACATACGGACTTGTTAAAACTCAAACCGTAGTGGACTTGTGAAAACTCTGAACGTGGTGGACTTGTGATAACTTTAACTGTAGTGGACTTGTGTAAACTCTAACTGCAGTGGACTTGTGAAAACTCTAAATATAGTGGACGTGTGAAAACTCTAAATAAAGTGGACGTGTGATAACTTTAACTGTAGTGGACTTGTGAAAACTCTGAACGTGGTGGACTTGTGAAAACTCAAACCGTAGTGGACTTGTGAAAACTCTGAACGTCGTGGACTTGTGAAAACTCTGTCTGTAGTGGACTTGTGATAACTTTAAAAAGGAGTGGACTTGTGAAAACGCTGAACGTCGTGGACTTGTGAAAACTCTCAGTGTAGTGCACAAGTGAAAACGATGGATACATGGACATTTCACAACTCTGAGTATATGGACTTGTGAAAACTCAAACCGTAGTGGACTTGTGAAAACTCTAACTATAGTGGACTTGTGAAAACTCAAACCGTAGTGGACTTGTGAAAACTCTGTCTGTAGTGGACTTGTGATAACTTTAAAATGAGTGGACTTGTGAAAACGCTGAACATCGTGGACTTGTGAAAATTCTAACTGTAGTGGACTTGTGAAAACTCTAAATAATGTGGACGTGTGATAACTTTAACTGTAGTGGACTTGTGAAAACTCTAACCGTAGTGGACTTGTGAAAACTCTAACTGTAGTGGACTTGTGAAAACTCTAAATAAAGTGGACGTGTGATAACTTTAACTGTAGTGGACTTGTGAAAACTCTAACCGTAGTGGACTTGTGATAACTGTAAAATTAGTGGACTTGTGAAAACTTTAAACATACGGACTTGTGAAAACTTTCAATGTAGTTCACCAGTGAAAATGATGGATACATGGACATTTCACAACTCTGAGTATATGGACTTGTGAAAACTCTAACTGTAGTGGACTTGTGAAAACTCTAAATAATGTGGACTTGTGAAAACTCAAACCGTCGTGGACTTGTGAAAACTCTAACTGTAGTGGACTTGTGAAAACTCTAAATAATGTGGACGTGTGATAACTTTAACTGTAGTGGACTTGTGAATTCTCTGAACGTAGTGGACTTGTGAAAACTCTAACCGTAGTGGACTTGTGAAAACTCTAACTGTAGTGGACTTGTGATAACTTGTTGTACTTGTGACAACTCATAATATTGTAGAGAATTAGTTGTAAACTATTGGATTTGTTATAACTCTGAATGCAATGCGCACAGGATCTTAGAAGAATTCTTCTTCAGGATATGAGTTGGGTTTAGACAAATTATGAAATCAATGAGCACGTGGACTTTGAAAAATTTTTGCCAGCAGATATGAGTTGGGTTTAGACGATTTAGTGACAATTAATAAAAGTGATGACTTGGGAACATAACTTGGTCGAGGGAGGAATGGGCACCATGAGACTTGTAAAATTGTTAAAAAAAAAAAAAAAAATTTTTTTTTGTCCAAGTATTTGGAGCCCATTTGGGGTTACTGTACATCACTTGGGGACTTTTCCCATAAGACTCAGTGTTTTTGACCACGAATCGCGGTACACTTTTTTTGACGATTTGGATCCTTGTAAGCACAGCATTGTCACGGGTCGGCGTCTAAGACCGAATGGCCCTTATGTGACGAGCGCCTTGGGCGTTTTAGTATAAATTTTTTCATTTTTGAAAATATTTTTATACTTTAAACAACAGAGCATCGACTCACTCGATTCCGAGCGAGAATAAGTTAAAAATGAAATTTTTAACGACAAAATGTCTAAAGACATTAACAAGACGACTTTTTCAAAGTCTAACGATGGGTATATAAATTTTATATATCTTGTATATATTTGAGAGTACGTTATGAAATGTACAAAGAACGGATTTCGAGTCAAAATATATAAAATGAGGGCGACTCAATCTGTAAAATTTGAACGAATGCCCTTATATAATAAACACAATATATATATAAGGAGAGCAGTTATAAAAATATATATTTTATATATGTTGTATGTGAGTCTCATCGTTTAGAACAAAATGTTTCTTTCGATGTTTAAAAGACCCTCTTCATATTATATATTTTATACTCTCTCACTCATAATAATATAAAAAAAAATTATATGAAAGCTTGAGTGTTCTGAGAGTGTATTATTTTATAATATTACTTGAAAGATATATTCAAAGCTCCCTGGTTGATCCTGCCAGTAGTCATATGCTTGTCTCAAAGATTAAGCCATGCATGTCTAAGTGCATGCCATATTAAGGTGAAACCGCGAATGGCTCATTAAATCAGTTATGGTTCCTTAGATCGTACCCACATTTACTTGGATAACTGTGGTAATTCTAGAGCTAATACATGCAAACCAGAGTTCCGACCAGAGATGGAAGGAACGCTTTTATTAGATCAAAACCAATCGGTGGCGGGCTTCGCTCGTCCACCGTTTACTTTGGTGACTCTGAATAACTTTGTGCTGATCGCACGGTCTCGTACCGGCGACGCATCTTTCAAATGTCTGCCTTATCAACTGTCGATGGTAGGTTCTGCGCCTACCATGGTTGTAACGGGTAACGGGGAATCAGGGTTCGATTCCGGAGAGGGAGCCTGAGAAACGGCTACCACATCCAAGGAAGGCAGCAGGCGCGCAAATTACCCACTCCCGGCACGGGGAGGTAGTGACGAAAAATAACGATACGGGACTCATCCGAGGCCCCGTAATCGGAATGAGTACACTTTAAATCCTTTAACGAGGATCAATTGGAGGGCAAGTCTGGTGCCAGCAGCCGCGGTAATTCCAGCTCCAATAGCGTATATTAAAGTTGTTGCGGTTAAAAAGCTCGTAGTTGAATCTGTGTCGCACGCTGTCGGTTCGCCGCTCGCGGTGTTTAACTGACATGCTCGTGAGACGTCCTACCGGTGGGCTTAGCTCCTTCGGGGGCGGTCCAACTAATATCCCATCGCGGTGCTCTTCACTGAGTGTCGAGGTGGGCCGGTACGTTTACTTTGAACAAATTAGAGTGCTTAAAGCAGGCT
>JAVJHS010000620.1:0-2500 GCA_032873175.1 Leptopilina drosophilae | reverse complement strand
TCTAATTAGTGACGCGCATGAATGGATTAACGAGATTCCCGCTGTCCCTATCTACTAACTCCGCTACACCGGTCCCAAGCCCGGGACCCCACTTCGGTGGGGGAGGAGGAGGGGTAGCAGGGACTAGGTAATAATATTATCTAGTAGGTTTGGCGCGCCTAATACTACCCTAGCCAGGTATGGGTAAGCGCTGCTCATATCTAAATACCGTAATTTACGGGTGCACTTCAACAACCTCTGTAATGCGTGACAGGGGTACGTTGTGTATTTGTAAACCGGGGGCTTGGCTTTACCGCCTGGCCACGAGACTGAGGACCCTCTATATGGTTCTCCCTAATCCCAAGCTTTAAGCCGTGCGGTGAAGGGATGCATGATTGGGGGCTTCCAATTTTTAGCACGAATGCTGTGTTTTTGAGAATAAATGTTTGAATATGCCTTCCCTCACTTAAGGGCGGTGGTTGGTGGGTGGGGTGGATTGCAGGTCTAGTTTTTTTTTTTCATGTTCATTATATATCATTTCATCTTCATACTTTATTTTATTTTATTTTTAGCTGGATCTGTTGTCCATCACGCCCTCCGGCATTTCAACACTGTCTGATGGGTGAGGGGTACGGACCAGATGATTATGTCACAAAAAAACGAAGCCTCGGAAAAGAAAAATGGTGGTGGGTGTGGAGAGTGTTATCGCAAGTTATGTGTGTGTTCGGCGCGGAAAGACGTAGTATCGGAGAGTGATAGTGTTTCTTCCTCGGGTGGAAGATCACACTCTCGCTCTCCGATTCGAAAGAAGAAAGAAGAGAAAGCGGAGGACTCTGATAATGATGGTGGAGGGTGGCAGAAGCCTTCTAGTAAGAAAAAGGCTGCTGCTGCAAAACTGAAGAAGGAAATTAGAAGGAAGAATGATGCGAAAGAGCTGGAAAAATTAGAGAATGAGAAAACTAAGATGGAAAGGATCGAATGGGAACGGAAGGAGAAGGAGCGGAAGGAAAAGGAGCGGAAGGAGCGGATTGAGAAGGAGCAGCAGGAGCGGATCGAGAAGGAGCAGCAGGAGCGGATCGAGAAGGAGCAGCAGGAGCGGATCGAGAAGGAGCAGCAGGAGCGGAACGAGAGGAAGGATGAGGAGGACCGGAACGGGAGGAAGGACGAGGAGCGGAACGAGAGGAAGCGGGACCGGGACGAGAGGAAGGACGAGAAGGAGCCGAAGGAGCCGAAGGAGAAGAAGCAGAAGCAGAAGGGTAAAGTACCTGCTGCGGCAGAAGGTATGGATGTGGATATGGAAGATGTGAGTGGATGTGTGCGTGTTGGTGTGATTGATGTGTTGAGTGTCATGAAAGATGCGAGTGTTATTGTGAATAAGGTTAGGGACGTGCTGGACGACTGCGAGGACGTGGATTATGAAGAGTCAGAGGCAGTGATGAAGGAGGTCAGGAGGTTAGAGGAGCTGGTCCGTAAGGTGTCCATGGAAAATGCGATGCTGCGGGGCAGACTCATGGAGAGAGGAAAGATGGAGGCGTGCGCCAACAAAGTCGCTGAAAGTGTTGGTGTGATGTGTGAAATGGCGGAGAGAGCGAAAGAGTGTGAGAATGCGTTAGTTCCGAACGCTGCGAAGGTGAAGAGCGTGCCAAAGAGCTACGCCGTCATCGTCAGGGGAGCCAACGAGGACCTGACAGCGCGAGAAGTCAAGAGAAGGATGAATGAAGCCATAGTTGATGAGGTGGACGTCCGGGTGAAGAAAGTGAGACCGGCAAAAGATGGCGTGATCGTTGAAATGGCGTCGGACAAAGAAAGGGCCACTTTGGCGACATGCCCCAATTTTCGAGAGGCGGGCTTGAAGGTAGATAAGCCTAGAACAATGGATCCGCGGGTGTTAGTTTTTGATGTGCCGAATGAAATGACTGAAAATGAACTGCTGACGAATGTATACGAGAAGAGCGTGAAAGAACTAATGAGTTTTCCGGAATTTAAGTCGCGGACTAAGATTGTGAGACGTCTGAGCAGAGAAGGGGCAAAAATTGGTAACGTTGTCGTTCAGTTACCATTGATCTGCCGGAATAAGTTGTTGAAAGACGGTAGAGTTTACGTGGGGTGGGCGTCCTTTAAGGTTAAGGAATGGGAGAAGGTGCCCCAGTGCTTCGGCTGCATGGGGTACGGCCACCGAGTGAGCGAATGTAGGAATGAGAGATTGTGTATTAAGTGCGGTAAAGGTGGACATGTCGCGGCGGCCTGCAAATCGTCGGAAAGTTGCAGTAACTGTCGTGCGAGAGGTCTTCCATCGGTGGGGCATAACGCCCTTTCGCGGGAATGTCCGGAGTATGTGTGGAGGCTGAATGTTCTTCGTGTTCGTTGTAATAATGGATAGAGTTCATAACGCTTATTCCATTATGTCGAGTGTGAGTGTGTTGCAGCTTAACTGCAATGGTGCGTCTGCTGTTATGAATGATTTGTTGAGGTATGTTCTTGCGGAGGGCATACAAGTATGCCTTCTTCAAGAACCATACTT
>JAVJHS010000619.1:0-18000 GCA_032873175.1 Leptopilina drosophilae | reverse complement strand
TCCTGGTTTGCCACTCATTAAATAAATAATATTTTACTAAGGAGAGATGTCCCGGGAGACATGTCCTGGTTTGTCACTCATTAAATAAATAATATTTTACTGGGGAGAGATGTCCCGGGAGACTTGTCCGGATTTTGCCACTCATTGAATTAATAATTATTTCTGGGGAGAGATGTCCCGGGGAGACGTGTCCTGGTTTTACACTCATTAATAAAATAATAGTTTACTGGAGAGATGTCCCGGGAGACTTGTCCTGGTTTGCCACTCATTAAATAAATAATATTTTACTAAGGAGAGATGTCCCGGGAGACTTGTCCGGGTTTGCCACTTATTAAATAAATAATAATCAACTGGAGAGAGAAGTCCCTGGGAGACTTGTCCGGGTTTGCCACTCATTAAATAAATAATATTGTACTGGGGAGAGTTTTTCCGGGAAGGCTTGTCTGGATTTGCCACTCATTAAATAAATAATATTTTACTGGGAAGAGATGTCTCGGAGAGACTTGTCCTCGTTTACCATTAACTAAATAAATATTATTCAACTGAAGAGATGTCCGGGGGAGACTTGTCCGGGTTTACCACTCATTAAATAAATAATATTTTACTGGGGAGAGATGTCCCGGGGAGACTTGTCCGGGTTAGCCACTCATTGAATAAATAATTATTTCTAGGGAGAGATATCCCGGGGAGACTTGTCCTGGTTTTCCACTCATTAAATAAATAATATTTTACTGGGGAGAGATGTCCCGGGGAGACTTGTCCTTGTTTACCACTCATTAAATAAGTAATATTTTACTGGGGAGAGATGTCCCGGGGAGACTTGTCCTGGTTTTCCACTAATTAAATAAATAATATTTTACTGGGGAGAGAAGTCCGGGAGACTTGTCCTGGTTTACCACTCATTAAATAAATAATATTTTACTGGGGAGAGATGTCCCGGGGAGACTTGTCCTGGTTTGCCACTCATTAAATAAATAATATTTTACTGGGGAGAGATGTCCCGGGGAGACTTGTCCTGGTTTGCCACTCATTAAATAAATAATATTTTACTGGGGAGAGATGTCCCGGGGAGACTTGTCCTGGTTTGCCACTCATTAAATAAATAATATTTTACTGGGGAGAGATGTCCCTGAGAGACTTGTCCGGGTTTGCCACTCATTAAATAAATAATATTTTACTGGGGAGAGATGTCCCGGGGAGACTTGTCCTGGTTTGTCACTCATTAAATAAATAATATTTTACTAAGGAGAGATGTCCCGGGGAGACTTGTCCGGATTTGCCACTCGTTAAATAAATAATATTTTACTGGGGAGAGATGTCCTGGGGAGACTTGTCCTGGTTTGCCACTAATTAAATAAATAATATTTTACCTGGGAGAGATGTCCCGGGAAGACTTGTCCTGGTTTTTCACTCATTAAATAAATAATATTTTACTGGGGAGAGATGTCCCGGGAAGACTTGTCCGGGTTTGCCACTCATTAAATAAATAATATTTTACTGGGGAGAGATGTCCCGGAGAGACTTGTCCGGGTTTGCCACTCATTAAATAAATAATATTTTACTGGGGAGAGATGTCCCGGGGAGACTTGTCCTGGTTTGCCACTCATTAAATAAATAATATTTTACTGGGGAGAGATGTCCCTGGGAGACTTGTCCTGGTTTTACACTCATTAAATAAATAATATTTTACTGGGGGAGATGTCCCGGGGAGACTTGTGCTGGTTTGCCACTCATTAAATTAATAATATTTTACTGGGGAGAGATGTCCCGGGTAGACTTGTCCTGGTTTGCCACTCATTAAATAAATAATATTTTACTGGGGAGAGCTGTCCCTGAGAGACTTGTCCGGGTTTGCCACTCATTAAATAAATAATATTTTACTAAGGAGAGATGTCCCGGAGAGACTTGTCCTGGTTTGCCACTCATTAAATAAATAATATTCAACTGGGGAGAGATGTCCCGGGGAGACTTGTCCGGATTTGCCACTCGTTAAATAAATAATATTTTACTGGGGAGAGATGTCCTGGGGAGACTTGTCCTGGTTTGCCACTAATTAAATAAATAATATTTTACTGGGGAGAGATGTCCCGGGGAGACTTGTCCTGGTTTGTCACTCATTAAATAAATAATATTTTACTAAGGAGAGATGTCCCGGGGAGACTTGTCCGGATTTGCCACTCGTTAAATAAATAATATTTTACTGGGGAGAGATGTCCTGGGGAGACTTGTCCTGGTTTGCCACTCATTAAATAAATAATATTCAACTGGGGAGAGCTGTCCCTGAGAGACTTGTCCGGGTTTGCCACTCATTAAATAAATAATATTTTACTAAGGAGAGATGTCCCGGGGAGACTTGTCCTGGTTTGTCACTCATTAAATAAATAATATTTTACTAAGGAGAGATGTCCCGGGGAGACTTGTCCGGATTTGCCACTCGTTAAATAAATAATATTTTACTGGGGAGAGATGTCCTGGGGAGACTTGTCCTGGTTTGCCACTCATTAAATAAATAATATTTTACTGGGGAGAGATGTCCTGTGGAGACTTGTCCTGGTTTGCCACTAATTAAATAAATAATATTTTACTGGGGAGAGATGTCCCGGGGAGACTTGTTCGGGTTTGCCACTCACTATATAAATAATATTTTATTGGGGAGAGATGCCCTTGGGAGACTTGTCCGGGTTTGCCATTCATTAAATAAATAATATTTTACTGGGAAGAGATGTCCCGAGGAGACTTGTCCTGGTTTGCCACTCATTAAATAAATAATATTTAACTGGGGAGAGATGTCCCGGGGAGACTTGTCCTGGTTTGCCACTCATTAAATAAATAATATTTTACTGGGGAGAGATGTCCTGGGGAGACTTGTCCTGGTTTGCCACTAATTAAATAAATAATATTTTACTGGGGAGAGATGTCCCGGGGAGACTTGTCCGGGTTTGCCACTCATTAAATAAATAATATTTTACTGGGGAGAGATGTCCCGGGGAGACTTGTCCTGGTTTGCCACTCATTAAATAAATAATATTTTACTAAGGAGAGATGTCCCGGGGAGACTTGTCCGGATTTGCCACTCGTTAAATAAATAATATTTTACTGGAGAGAGATGTCCTGGGGAGACTTGTCAAGGAATGCCACACATTAAATAAATAATATTTAACTGGGATGAGATGTCCCGGGGAGACTTGTCCTGGTTTTCCACTCATTAAATAAATAATATTTTACTGGGGAGAGATGTCCCGGGGAGACTTGTCCTGAATTAGCCACTCATTACATAAATAATATTTTACTGGGGAGAGATGTCCCGGGGAGACTTGTTCGGATTGGCCACTCATTAAATAAGTAATATTTTACTGGGGAGAGAAGTCCGGGAGACTTGTCCTGGTTTACCACTCATTAAATAAATAATATTTTACTGGGGAGAGATGTCCCTGGGAGACTTGTCCTGAATTAGCCACTAATTACATAAATAATATTTTACTGGGGAGAGATGTCCGGGAGACTTGTCCTGGTTTCCTACTCATTAAATAAGTAATATTTTACTGGGGAGAGAAGTCCGGGAGACTTGTCCTGGTTTACCACTCATTAAATAAGTAATATTTTACTGGGGAGAGATGTCCCGGGGAGACTTGTCCTGGTTTTCCACTAATTAAATAAATAATATTTTACTGGGGAGAGAAGTCCGGGAGACTTGTCCTGGTTTGCCACTCATTAAATAAATAATATTTTACTGGGGAGAGATGTCCCGGGGAGACTTGTTCGGATTTGCCACTCATTTAATAAATAATATTTTACTGGGGAGAGATGACCCGGGGAGACTTGTCCTGACTTAGCCACTCATTTAATAAATAATATTTTACTGGCGAGAGATGTCCCGGGGAGACTTGTCCTGGTTTGTCACTCATTAAATAAATAATATTTTACTAAGGAGAGATGTCCCGGGGAGACTTGTCCGGATTTGCCACTCGTTAAATAAATAATATTTTACTGGGGAGAGATGTCCTGGGGAGACTTGTCCTGGTTTGCCACTCATTAAATAAATAATATTCAACTGGGGAGAGCTGTCCCTGAGAGACTTGTCCGGGTTTGCCACTCATTAAATAAATAATATTTTACTAAGGAGAGATGTCCCGGGGAGACTTGTCCTGGTTTGTCACTCATTAAATAAATAATATTTTACTAAGGAGAGATGTCCCGGGGAGACTTGTCCGGATTTGCCACTCGTTAAATAAATAATATTTTACTGGGGAGAGATGTCCTGGGGAGACTTGTCCTGGTTTGCCACTAATTAAATAAATAATATTTTACTGGGGAGAGATATCCCGGGGAGACTTGTACTGGTTTGTCACTCATTAAATAAATAATATTTTACTGGGGAGAGATGTTCCGGGAAGACTTGTCCGGGTTTGCCACTCATTAAATAAATAATATTTTACTGGGGAGAGATGTCCCGGGGAGACTTGTCCGGGTTTGCCACTCATTAAATAAATAATATTTTACTGGGGAGAGATGTCCCGGGGAGACTTGTCCTGGTTTGCCACTCATTAAATAAATAATATTTTACTGGGGAGAGATGTCCCGGGGAGACTTGTCCTGGTTTGCCACTCATTAAATAAATAATATTTTACTAAGGAGAGATGTCCCGGGGAGACTTGTCCTGGTTTACCACTCGTTAAATAAATAATATTTTACTGGGGAGAGATGTCCTGGGGAGACTTGTCCTGGTTTGCCACTAATTAAATAAATAATATTTTACTGGAGAGAGATGTCCTGGGGAGACTTGTCCTGGTTTGCCACTCATTAAATAAATAATATTTTACTGAAGAGAGATGTCCCGGGGAGACTTGTCCGGGTTTGACACTCATTAAATAAATAATATTTTACTGGGGAGAGATTTCCTGGGGAGACTTGTTCGGATTTACCACTCATTTAATAAATAATATTTTACTGAGGAGAGATGTCCCGGGGAGACTTGTCCTGGTTTACCACTCATTAAATAAATAATATTTTACTGGAAAGAGATGTCCCGGGGAGACTTGTCCTGAATTAGCCACTAATTACATAAATAATATTTTACTGGGGAGAGATGTCCGGGAGACTTGTCCTGGTTTCCTACTCATTAAATAAGTAATATTTTACTGGGGAGAGAAGTCCCGGGGAGACTTGTCCGGGTTTGCCACTCATTAAATAAATAATATTTTACTTGTGAGAGCTGTCTGGGAGACTTGTCCTGGTTTGCCACTCATTAAATAAATAATATTTTACTGGGGAGAGATGTCCCGGGGAGACTTGTCCTGGTTTGCCACTCATTAAATAAATAATATTTTACTGGGGAGAGATGTCCCGGGGAGACTTGTCCTGGTTTGCCACTCATTAAATAAATAATATTTTACTGGGAAGAGATGTCCCGAGGAGACTTGTCCTGGTTTGCCACTCATTAAATAAATAATATTTTACTGGGGAGAGATGTCCCTGGGAGACTTGTCCGGGTTTGCCACTCATTAAGTAAATAATATTTTACTGGGGAGAGATGTCCCGGAGAGACTTGTCCGGGTTTGCCACTCATTAAATAAATAATATTTTACTGGGGAGAGATGTCCCGGGGAGACTTGTCCTGGTTTGCCACTCATTAAATAAATAATATTTTACTGGGGAGAGATGTCCCTGGGAGACTTGTCCTGGTTTTTCACTCATTAAATAAATAATATTTTACTAGGTACCGGGGAGACTTGTCCTGAATTAGCCACTCGTTAAATAAAAAATACTTAAAGGGGAGAGATGTCCTGGGGAGACTTGTCCTGGTTTGCCACTCATTAAATAAATAATATTCAACTGGGGAGAGCTGTCCCTGAGAGACTTGTCCGGGTTTGCCACTCATTAAATAAATAATATTTTACTAAGGAGAGATGTCCCGGGGAGACTTGTCCTGGTTTGCCACTCATTAAATAAATAATATTTTACTAAGGAGAGATGTCCCGGGGAGACTTGTCCGGATTTGCCACTCGTTAAATAAATAATATTTTACTGGAGAGAGATGTCCTGGGGAGACTTTTCCTGGTTTGCCACTAATTAAATAAATAATATTTTACCTGGGAGAGATTTCCCGGGAAGACTTGTCCTGGTTTTTCACTCATTAAATAAATAATATTTTACTGGGGAGAGATGTCCCGGGGAGACTTGTCCGGGTTTGCCACTCATTAAATAAATAATATTTTACTGGGGAGAGATGTCCTGGGGAGACTTGTCCTGGTTTGCCACTCATTAAATAAATAATATTTTACTGGGGAGAGATGTCCCGGGGAGACTTGTCCTGGTTTGCCACTCATTAAATAAATAATATTTTACTAAGGAGAGATGTCCCGGGGAGACTTGTCCGGATTTGCCACTCGTTAAATAAATAATATTTTACTGGAGAGAGATGTCCTGGGGAGACTTGTCCTGGTTTGCCACTCATTAAATAAATAATATTCAACTGGGGAGAGCTGTCCCTGAGAGACTTGTCCGGGTTTGCCACTCATTAAATAAATAATATTTTACTAAGGAGAGATGTCCCGGAGAGACTTGTCCGGGTTTGCCACTCATTAAATAAATAATATTTTACTAAGGAGAGATGTCCCGGGGAGACTTGTCCGGATTTGCCACTCGTTAAATAAATAATATTTTACTGGGGAGAGCTGTCCCTGGGAGACTTGTCCGGGTTTGCCACTCATTAAATAAATAATATTTTACTAAGGAGAGATGTCCCGGGGAGACTTGTCCTGGTTTGTCACTCATTAAATATTTTATATTATACTGGCGAGATTAGTCCGGGAGACTTGTCCTGGTTTACCACTCATTAAATAAATAATATTTTACTGGGGAGAGATGTCCCGGGGAGACTTGTCCTGGTTTGCCACTCATTGAATAAATAATTATTTCTTGGGAGAGATGTCCCGGGGAGACTTGTCCTGGTTTGCCACTCATTAAATAAATAATATTTTACTGGGGAGAGATGTCCCGGGGAGACTTGTCCTGGTTTGCCACTCATTAAATAAATAATATTTTACTGGGGAGAGATGTCCCGGGGAGACTTGTCCTGAATTAGCCACTAATTACATAAATAATATTTTACTGGGAAGAGATGTCCGGGAGACTTGTCCAGGTTTACCACTCATTTAATAAATAATATTTTACTGGGGAGAGATGTCCAGGGGAGACTTGTCCGGGTTTGCCACTCATTAAATAAATAATAATTTCTAGGGAGAGATATCCCGGGGAAACTTGTCCTGGTTTTTCACTCATTAAATAAATAATATTTTACTGGGGAGAGATGTCCCGGGGAGACTTGTCCTGGTTTACCACTCATTAAATAAGTAATATTTTACTGGGGAGAGAAGTCCGGGAGACTTGTCCTGGTTTACCACTCATTAAATAAGTAATATTTTACTGGGGAGAGATGTCCCGGGGAGACTTGTCCTGAATTAGCCTCTCATTACATAAATAATATTTTACTAGGGAGAGATGTCCGGAGACTTGTCCAGGTTTGCCACTCACTAAATAAATAATATTCAACTGGGGAGAGATGACCCTGGGAGACTTGTCCGGGTTTGCCACTCATTAAATAAATAATATTTTACTAAGGAGAGATGTCCTGGGGAGACTTGTCCTGGTTTGCCACTTATTAAATAAATAATATTAAACTGGGGAGAGATGTCCCGGGGAGACTTGTCCGGATTTGCCACTCGTTAAATAAATAATATTTTACTGTGGAGAGATGTCCTGGGGAGACTTGTCCTGGTTTGCCACTAATTAAATAAATAATATTTTACTGGGGAGAGATATCCCGGGGAGACATGTCCTGGTTTGTCACTCATTAAATAAATAATATTTTACTAAGGAGAGATGTCCCGGGGAGACTTGTCCGGATTTGCCACTCGTTAAATAAATAATATTTTACTGGGGAGAGATGTCCTGGGGAGACTTGTCCTGGTTTGCCACTCATTAAATAAATAATATTCAACTGGGGAGAGCTGTCCCTGAGAGACTTGTCCGGGTTTGCCACTCATTAAATAAATAATATTTTACTAAGGAGAGATGTCCCGGGGAGACTTGTCCTGGTTTGTCACTCATTAAATAAATAATATTTTACTAAGGAGAGATGTCCCGGGGAGACTTGTCCGGATTTGCCACTCGTTAAATAAATAATATTTTACTGGAGAGAGATGTCCTGGGGAGACTTTTCCTGGTTTGCCACTAATTAAATAAATAATATTTTACCTGGGAGAGATTTCCCGGGAAGACTTGTCCTGGTTTTTCACTCATTAAATAAATAATATTTTACTGGGGAGAGATGTCCCGGGAAGACTTGTCCGGGTTTGCCACTCATTAAATAAATAATATTTTACTGGGGAGAGATGTCCCGGAGAGACTTGTCCGGGTTTGCCACTCATTAAATAAATAATATTTTACTGGGGAGAGATGTCCCGGGAAGACTTGTTTTGGTTTGCCACTCATTAAATAAATAATATTTTACTGGGTACCGGGGGCACAATTCACTCGTTAAATAAAAAATACTTAAAGGGGAGAGATGTCCTGGGGAGACTTGTCCTGGTTTGCCACTCATTAAATAAATAATATTCAACTGGGGAGAGCTGTCCCTGAGAGACTTGTCCGGGTTTGCCACTCATTAAATAAATAATATTTTACTAAGGAGAGATGTCCCGGGGAGACTTGTCTGGGTTTACCACTCATTAAATAAATAATATTTTACTAAGGAGAGATGTCCGGAAAGACTTGTCCGGGTTTGCCACTCATTAAATAAATAATATTTTACTGGGGAGAGATGTCCCGGGGAGACTTGTCCTGGTTTGCCACTCATTAAATAAATAATATTTTACTGGGGAGAGATGTCCCGGGGAGACTTGTCCTGGTTTTTCACTCATTAAATAAATAATATTTTACTGGGGAGAGATGTCCCTGGGAGACTTGTCCGGGTTTGCCACTCATTAAATAAATAATATTTTACTGGGGAGAGATGTCCCGGGGAGACTTGTCCGGGTTTGCCACTCATTAAATAAATAATATTTTACTAGGTACCGGGGGCACAATTCACTCGTTAAATAAAAAATACTTAAAGGGGAGAGATGTCCTGGGGAGACTTGTCCTGGTTTGCCACTCATTAAATAAATAATATTCAACTGGGGAGAGATGTCCCTGGGAGACTTGTCCGGGTTTGCCACTCATTAAATAAATAATATTTTACTGGGGAGAGATGTCCCTGGGAGACTTGTCCTGGTTTTTCACTCATTAAATAAATAATATTTTACTAGGTACCGGGGGCACAATTCACTCGTTAAATAAAAAATACTTAAAGGGGAGAGATGTCCTGGGGAGACTTGTCCTGGTTTGCCACTCATTAAATAAATAATATTCAACTGGGGAGAGCTGTCCCTGAGAGACTTGTCCGGGTTTGCCACTCATTAAATAAATAATATTTTACTGGGGAGAGATGTCCCGGGGAGACTTGTCCGGGTTTGCCACTCATTAAATAAATAATATTTTACTGGGGAGAGATGTCCCGGGGAGACTTGTCCTGGTTTGCCACTCATTAAATAAATAATATTTTACTGGGGAGAGATGTCCCTGGGAGACTTGTCCTGGTTTGCCACTCATTAAATAAATAATATTTTACTGGGGAGAGATGTCCCGGGGAGACTTGTCCTGGTTTGCCACTCATTAAATAAATAATATTTTACTGGGGAGAGATGTCCTGGGGAGACTTGTCCTGGTTTGCCACTCATTAAATAAATAATATTTTACTGGGGAGAGATGTCCCTGGGAGACTTGTCCGGGTTTGCCACTCATTAAATAAATAATATTTTACTGGGGAGAGATGTCCCGGGGAGACTTGTCCGGGTTTGCCACTCATTAAATAAATAATATTTTACTGGGGGAGATGTCCCGGGGAGACTTGTTCTGGTTTGCCACTCGTTAAATAAATAATATTTAACTGGGTAGAGATGTCCTGGGGAGACTTGTCCTGGTTTGCCACTCATTAAATAAATAATATTTTACTGGGGAGAGCTGTCCCTGAGAGACTTGTCCGGGTTTGCCACTCATTAAATAAATAATATTTTACTAAGGAGAGATGTCCCGGAGAGACTTGTCCGGGTTTGCCACTCATTAAATAAATAATATTTTACTGGGGAGAGATGTCCCGGGGAGACTTGTCCGGATTTGCCACTCGTTAAATAAATAATATTTTACTGGGGAGAGATGTCCTGGGGAGACTTGTCCTGGTTTGCCACTAATTAAATAAATAATATTTTACTGGGGAGAGATATCCCGGGGAGACATGTCCTGGTTTGTCACTCATTAAATAAATAATATTTTACTAAGGAGAGATGTCCCGGGGAGACTTGTCCGGATTTGCCACTCGTTAAATAAATAATATTTTACTGGAGAGAGATGTCCTGGGGAGACTTGTCCTGGTTTGCCACTCATTAAATAAATAATATTCAACTGGGGAGAGCTGTCCCTGAGAGACTTGTCCGGGTTTGCCACTCATTAAATAAATAATATTTTACTAAGGAGAGATGTCCCGGGGAGACTTGTCCTGGTTTGTCACTCATTAAATAAATAATATTTTACTAAGGAGAGATGTCCCGGGGAGACTTGTCCGGATTTGCCACTCGTTAAATAAATAATATTTTACTGGAGAGAGATGTCCTGGGGAGACTTTTCCTGGTTTGCCACTAATTAAATAAATAATATTTTACCTGGGAGAGATTTCCCGGGAAGACTTGTCCTGGTTTTTCACTCATTAAATAAATAATATTTTACTGGGGAGAGATGTCCCTGGGAGACTTGTCCGGGTTTGCCACTCATTAAGTAAATAATATTTTACTGGGGAGAGATGTCCCGGAGAGACTTGTCCGGGTTTGCCACTCATTAAATAAATAATATTTTACTGGGGAGAGATGTCCCGGGGAGACTTGTCCTGGTTTGCCACTCATTAAATAAATAATATTTTACTGGGGAGAGATGTCCCTGGGAGACTTGTCCTGGTTTGCCACTAATTAAATAAATAATATTTTACTGGGGAGAGATTTCCCGGGGGCACAATTCACTCGTTAAATAAAAAATACTTAAAGGGGAGAGATGTCCTGGGGAGACTTGTCCTGGTTTGCCACTCATTAAATAAATAATATTCAACTGGGGAGAGATGTCCCGGGGAGACTTGTCCGGATTTGCCACTCGTTAAATAAATAATATTTTACTAAGGAGAGATGTCCTAGAAGACTTGCCCTGTTTAGCCACTCATTAAATAAATAATATTTTACTGGGGAGAGATGTCCCGGGGAGACTTGTCCGGTTTTGCCACTCTTTAAATAAATAATATTTTACTGGGGAGAGATGTCCTGGGGAGACTTGTCCTGGTTTGCCACTAATTAAATAAATAATATTTTACTAGGGAGAGATGTCCCGGGGAGACTTGTCCTGGTTTGCCACTCATTAAATAAATAATATTTTACTGGGGAGAGATGTCCCGGGGAGACTTGTCCGGGTTTGCCACTCATTAAATAAATAATATTTTACTGGGGAGAGATGTCCCGGGGAGACTTGTCCTGGTTTTCCACTCATTAAATAAATAATATTCTAACGGGGAGAGATGCCCCTGGGAGACTTGTCCTGGTTTGCCACTAATTAAATAAATAATATTTTACTGGGGAGAGATGTCCTGGGGAGACTTGTCCTGGTTTGCCACTCATTAAATAAATAATATTCAACTGGGGAGAGATGTCCCTGAGAGACTTGTCCGGGTTTGCCACTCATTAAATAAATAATATTTTACTAAGGAGAGATGTCCCGGGGAGACTTGTCCTGGTTTGCCACTCATTAAATAAATAATATTTTACTGGGGAGAGATGTCCCGGGGAGACTTGTCCGGATTTGCCACTCGTTAAATAAATAATATTTTACTGGGGAGAGATGTCCTGGGGAGACTTGTCCTGGTTTGCCACTCATTAAATAAATAATATTTTACTGGGGAGAGATGTCCCGGGGAGACTTGTCCGGGTTTGCCACTCATTAAATAAATAATATTTTACTGGGGAGAGATGTCCCGGGGAGACTTGTCCTGGTTTGCCACTCATTAAATAAATAATATTTTACTGGGGAGAGATGTCCCGAGGAGACTTGTCCGGGTTTTACACTAATTAAATAAATAATATTATACTGGGGAGAGATGTCCTGGGGAGACTTGTTCTGGTTTGACACTTATTAAATAAATAATATTTTACTGGGGAGAGATGTCCCTGTGAGACTTGTCCGGGTTTGTTACTCATTAAGTAAATAATATTTTACTGGGGAGAGATGTCACGGGAAGACTTGTCCTGGTTTGCCACTCATTAAATAAATAATATTTTACTGGGGAGAGATGTCCCGGGGAGACTTGTCCTGGTTTGCCACTCATTAAATAAATAATATTTTACTGGGGAGAGATGTCCTGGGGAGACTTGTCCTGGTTTGCCACTCATTAAATAAATAATATTCAACTGGGGAGAGATGTCCCGGGAAGACTTGTCCGGGTTTGCCACTCATTAAATAAATAATATTTTACTGGGGAGAGATGTCCCGGAGAGACTTGTCCTGGTTTGCCACTCATTAAATAAATAATATTTTACTGGGGAGAGATGTCCCGGGGAGACTTGTCCTGGTTTGCCACTCGTTAAATAAATAATATTTTACTGGGGAGAGATGTCCTGGGGAGACTTGTCCTGGTTTGCCACTAATTAAATAAATAATATTTTACTGGGGAGAGATATCCCGGGGAGACATGTCCTGGTTTGTCACTCATTAAATAAATAATATTTTACTAAGGAGAGATGTCCCGGGGAGACTTGTCCGGATTTGCCACTCGTTAAATAAATAATATTTTACTGGAGAGAGATGTCCTGGGGAGACTTGTCCTGGTTTGCCACTCATTAAATAAATAATATTCAACTGGGGAGAGCTGTCCCTGAGAGACTTGTCCGGGTTTGCCACTCATTAAATAAATAATATTTTACTAAGGAGAGATGTCCCGGGGAGACTTGTCCTGGTTTGTCACTCATTAAATAAATAATATTTTACTAAGGAGAGATGTCCCGGGGAGACTTGTCCGGATTTGCCACTCGTTAAATAAATAATATTTTACTGGAGAGAGATGTCCTGGGGAGACTTTTCCTGGTTTGCCACTAATTAAATAAATAATATTTTACCTGGGAGAGATTTCCCGGGAAGACTTGTCCTGGTTTTTCACTCATTAAATAAATAATATTTTACTGGGGAGAGATGTCCCGGGAAGACTTGTCCGGGTTTGCCACTCATTAAATAAATAATATTTTACTGGGGAGAGATGTCCCGGAGAGACTTGTCCGGGTTTGCCACTCATTAAATAAATAATATTTTACTGGGGAGAGATGTCCCGGGAAGACTTGTTTTGGTTTGCCACTCATTAAATAAATAATATTTTACTGGGTACCGGGGGCACAATTCACTCGTTAAATAAAAAATACTTAAAGGGGAGAGATGTCCTGGGGAGACTTGTCCTGGTTTGCCACTCATTAAATAAATAATATTTTACTGGGGAGAGATGTCCCGGGGAGACTTGTCCTGGTTTGCCACTCATTAAATAAATAATATTTTACTGGGGAGAGATGTCCCGGGGAGACTTGTCCTGGTTTGCCACTCATTAAATAAATAATATTTTACTAAGGAGAGATGTCCCGGGGAGACTTGTCCTGAATTAGCCACTCATTAAATAAATAATATTTTACTGGGGAGAGATGTCCTGGGGAGACTTGTCCTGGTTTGCCACTCATTAAATAAATAATATTCAACTGGGGAGAGATGTCCCTGAGAGACTTGTCCGGGTTTGCCACTCATTAAATAAATAATATTTTACTAAGGAGAGATGTCCCGGGGAGACTTGTCTGGGTTTACCACTCATTAAATAAATAATATTTTACTAAGGAGAGATGTCCGGAAAGACTTGTCCGGGTTTGCCACTCATTATATAAAAAATATTTTACTGGGGAGAGATGCCTCTGGGAGACTTGTCCGGGTTTGCCACTCATTAAAATAAATATTATTCAACTGAAGAGATGTCCGGGGGAGACTTGTCCTGGGTTTGCCACTCATTAAATAAATAATATTTTACTAAGGAGAGATGTCCCGGGGAGACTTGTCCTGGTTTGCCACTCATTAAATAAATAATATTTTACTGGGGAGAGATGTCCTGGGGAGACTTGTCCTGGTTTGCCACTCATTAAATAAATAATATTTTACTGGGGAGAGATGTCCCGGGGAGACTTGTCCTGGTTTGTCACTCATTAAATAAATAATATTTTACTAAGGAGAGATGTCCCGGGGAGACTTGTCCGGATTTGCCACTCGTTAAATAAATAATATTTTACTGGAGAGAGATGTCCTGGGGAGACTTGTCCTGGTTTGCCACTCATTAAATAAATAATATTCAACTGGGGAGAGCTGTCCCTGAGAGACTTGTCCGGGTTTGCCACTCATTAAATAAATAATATTTTACTAAGGAGAGATGTCCCGGGGAGACTTGTCCTGGTTTGTCACTCATTAAATAAATAATATTTTACTAAGGAGAGATGTCCCGGGGAGACTTGTCCGGATTTGCCACTCGTTAAATAAATAATATTTTACTGGAGAGAGATGTCCTGGGGAGACTTTTCCTGGTTTGCCACTAATTAAATAAATAATATTTTACCTGGGAGAGATGTCCCGGGAAGACTTGTCCTTGTTTTTCACTCATTAAATAAATAATATTTTACTGGGGAGAGATGTCCCTGGGAGACTTGTCCGGGTTTGCCACTCATTAAGTAAATAATATTTTACTGGGGAGAGATGTCCCGGAGAGACTTGTCCGGGTTTGCCACTCATTAAATAAATAATATTTTACTGGGGAGAGATGTCCCGGGGAGACTTGTCCTGGTTTGCCACTCATTAAATAAATAATATTTTACTGGGGAGAGATGTCCCTGGGAGACTTGTCCTGGTTTTTCACTCATTAAATAAATAATATTTTACTAGGTACCGGGGGCACAATTCACTCGTTAAATAAAAAATACTTAAAGGGGAGAGATGTCCTGGGGAGACTTGTCCTGGTTTGCCACTCATTAAATAAATAATATTCAACTGGGGAGAGCTGTCCCGGGGAGACTTGTCCGGATTTGCCACTCGTTAAATAAATAATATTTTACTGGGGAGAGATGTCCTGGGGAGACTTGTCCTGGTTTGCCACTCATTAAATAAATAATATTTTACTGGGGAGAGATGTCCCGGGGAGACTTGTCCTGGTTTGCCACTCATTAAATAAATAATATTTTACTGGGGAGAGATGTCCCGGGGAGACTTGTCCTGGTTTGCCACTCATTAAATAAATAATATTTTACTGGGGAGAGATGTCCCGGAGAGACTTGTCCGGGTTTGCCACTCATTAAATAAATAATATTTTACTGGGGAGAGATGTCCCGGGGAGACTTGTCCTGGTTTGCCACTCATTAAATAAATAATATTTTACTGGGGAGAGCTGTCCCTGAGAGACTTGTCCGGGTTTGCCACTCATTAAATAAATAATATTTTACTAAGGAGAGATGTCCCGGGGAGACTTGTCCTGGTTTGTCACTCATTAAATAAATAATATTTTACTAAGGAGAGATGTCCCGGGGAGACTTGTCCGGATTTGCCACTCGTTAAATAAATAATATTTTACTGGAGAGAGATGTCCTGGGGAGACTTTTCCTGGTTTGCCACTAATTAAATAAATAATATTTTACCTGGGAGAGATTTCCCGGATAGACTTGTCCTTGTTTTTACTCATTAAATAAATAATATTTTACTGGGGAGAGTTTTTCCGTGAAGGCTTGTCCGGATTTGCCACTCATTAAATAAATAATATTTTACTGGGGAGAGATGTCCCGGGGAGACTTGTCCTGGTTTGCCACTCATTAAATAAATAATATTTTACTGGGGAGAGCTGTCCCTGAGAGACTTGTCCGGGTTTGCCACTCATTAAATAAATAATATTTTACTAAGGAGAGATGTCCCGGGGAGACTTGTCCTGGTTTGCCACTCATTAAATAAATAATATTTTACTGGGGAGAGATGTCCCGGGGAGACTTGTCCGGATTTGCCACTCGTTAAATAAATAATATTTTACTGGGGAGAGATGTCCTGGGGAGACTTGTCCTGGTTTGCCACTAATTAAATAAATAATATTTTACTGGGGAGAGAAGTCCGGGAGACTAGTACTGGTTTGTCACTCATTAAATAAATAATATTTTACTGTGGAGAGATGTCCCTGGGAGACTTGTCCGGGTTTGCCACTCATTAAGTAAATAATATTTTACTGGAGAGAGATGTCCCGGAGAGACTTGTCCGGGTTTGCCACTCATTAAATAAATAATATTTTACTGGGGAGAGATGTCCCGGGGAGACTTGTCCTGGTTTGCCACTCATTAAATAAATAATATTTTACTGGGGAGAGATGTCCGGAGGAGACTTGTCCGGTTTGCCACTCGTTAAATAAAAAATACTTAAAGGGGAGAGATGCCTCTGGGAGACTTGTCCGGGTTTGCCACTCATTAAATAAATAATATTTCACTGGGGGGAGATGTCCCGAGGAGACTTGTCCTGGTTTTTCACTCATAAAATAAATAATATTTTACTAAGGAGAGATGTCCCGGAGAGACTTGTCCGAGTTTGCCACTCATTAAATAAATAATATTTTACTGGGGAGAGATGTCCCGGGGAGACTCTTCCTGGTTTGCCACTCATTAAATAAATAATATTTTACTGGGGAGAGATGTCCCGGGGAGACTTGTCCTGGTTTGCCACTAATTAAATAAATAATATTTTACCTGGGAGAGATTTCCCGGGAAGACTTGTCCTGGTTTGTCACTCATTAAATAAATAATATTTTACTAAGGAGAGATGTCCCGGGGAGACTTGTCCGGATTTGCCACTCGTTAAATAAATAATATTTTACTGGAGAGAGATGTCCTGGGGAGACTTGTCCTGGTTTGCCACTCATTAAATAAATAATATTTTACCTGGGAGAGATGTCCCGGGAAGACTTGTCCTTGTTTTTCACTCATTAAATAAATAATATTTTACTGGGGAGAGATGTCCCTGGGAGACTTGTCCGGGTTTGCCACTCATTAAATAAATAATATTTTACTGGGGAGAGATGTCCCGGGGAGACTTGTCCGGGTTTGCCACTCATTAAATAAATAATATTTTACTGGGGAGAGATGTCCCGGGGAGACTTGTCCTGGTTTGCCACTCATTAAATAAATAATATTTTACTGGGGAGAGATGTCCCTGGGAGACTTGTCCTGGTTTGCCACTCATTAAATAAATAATATTTTACTGGGGAGAGATGTCCCGGGGAGACTTGTCCTGGTTTGCCACTCATTAAATAAATAATATTTTACTGGGGAGAGATGTCCTGGGGAGACTTGTCCTGGTTTGCCACTCATTAAATAAATAATATTCAACTGGGTAGAGATGTCCTGTGGAGACTTGTCCTGGTTTGCCACTCATTAAATAAATAATATTTTACTAAGGAGAGATGTCCCGGGGAGACTTGTCCTGGTTTGCCACTCATTAAATAAATAATATTTTACTGGAGAGAGATGTCCCGGGGAGACTTGTCCTGGTTTTCCACTAATTAAATAAATAATATTTTACTGAGGAGAGATGTCCCGGGGAGACTTGTCCTGGTTTACCACTCATTAAATAAATAATATTTTACTGGAAAGAGATGTCCCGGGGAGACTTGTCCGGGTTTGCCACTCATTAAATAAATAATATTTTACTGGGGAGAGATGTCCCGGGGAGACTTGTCCTGGTTTGCCACTCATTAAATAAATAATATTTTACTGGGGAGAGATGTCCCTGAGAGACTTGTCCGGGTTTGCCACTCATTAAATAAATAATATTTTACTA
>JAVJHS010000618.1:0-18000 GCA_032873175.1 Leptopilina drosophilae | reverse complement strand
TTTAAATTAAATGGAAAAATGTTGTTTCATTCAAAAGTGAATGGTCAATAATTTTTTCTTATTTTTAAAAAATTTCATAAAACCTTTTTTCAAATGTACATAATTTAAAATATAATTTTAATTAATAAAAAATTAAAATAAACAAAAAATAAAAATAGTTTAATTTTTTAGTAACGCACCTTCTTTATAATGTGTGTTAGAAATATATAATTTATAGAGGTGTGCAAAAAGCTGGAAATTCCCTGAGGATGATTTTTACTTGACTCCTGGATACCCGAGTGCACTTAAGGATTAGTCTATGTTTATGATTATTAAGTAAAAAACAAAAATTCCTGAAGAAGATGTTCACCTGACTCCTGGACAACAGGGGTGCACTTTAGGGTTATTTTATAGCTATGGTTATTCGATAAAAACAAAAATTCATTGAAGAATATGTTCACCTAACTCCTGGACATCCGGATGCACTTCTGAGTTAGTCTATGTTTATGATTATTTCAATGGAAACATAAATTACCTGAGGATGATTTTCACTTGACTCATTGATAACCGGGTGCACTTTAGGGTTAGTATATGTAACGTGCCGCGACAAAAGGGACCTTAGCTGCTTAGAATTTTAGGTTATGTTTAGATTATAGTTTTAATTTCATTAAGAAATTATTATTGATTATTTAACATCAAAAGCATAGTTTTCTGAAAATATTGCACATAATAATGAATTAAATATTAATATTTAAAAAAAAATTAGTTCTTTTTATTTATTTATATTTTTAATTTTATTTCTGTCAAAAATAGCTAAGGTCCCTTTTTTTGTCGCGGCACGTCACATATAGATATGATTATTCGATAAAAAAAAAAATTACATGACTATGATGTTCATATGACTCCTGGACACCAGGGTGCACTTTAATAATTGTCAAAATAGCTATGATTATTTTCGTGGAAACTTTAATAAATTAATATTAATAAAATATATAACAATATTCCGGCTCGACTCGGCCATTCGAGCTTTTTACACACCACCTCTAATAATTAATTATTATTTAAATTATTATAAAGAATAAATAATTACCTCTGCATTTGGGTCTTCCGATGTATCCTTATTTAATAATTCGACAAGTGAATTATTACTTAATTTCATTGAACCTGGATTAGTTTCAAACTCGGCAATGATCCGCAATACCCTTTCATCAGCACTTGACACCTTTTTTTTACCATCTATTCCTATATTGTAAAATAAAAAAGAAAAAAATATTATTTTAAAAAAAAATATATATATAAAATAAACATTTACATAAATTAAAATTGAAATATTTAACAAATTTCCAAACTTAGAATTTTCATTCATATGTTTAAAATTTTTTTCTTACAAAGGAATTTTTTTTTTATAAAAGTCGTGTTTAAACACGTTTTTTAATTTGGACGTGAAAAATATATTTTACGAATTATAATGAATGTATGATGTTTAGAACAATATTATTTATAATATAAATTATATTTACCATTTTCATCCATTTTCTCGGCCAACGTTATATAATTTTTCACTTATTCACTCTAAAAAAATTAATATTCAAAGACAAGATTTACTTTCATAACCGTCAGTGAACGCTGGTTAGAAGGAAGAGAAAGATAAACCGGAAGAATGCAAATACGCCATCTTTTTTTATTTCTTTTTTCAAATTCAGGAAGAAATTATATTTTTTATATAAAGTAATTACTTTTTATTGTAATTTTTACTATTAAAAAATTGATATTTATTTTACAATTCAATTTTTGACATATGTATTATTAATTACTTTTATTTCTTTTTGATTAAATATTTATTAACCTTTTTTGTACAGTATAAATAGTTTTTAAATTTCGCGCCTTTCTATTCCTTTTTAATGTTAATAATGTAGATATTTATATTACCTATCTAAATAAAGGTATACTTATGTATTCTTTATTTTTACAAATGGCGTTTTTCTTAAAAATATCTTAAAACAAATTTATTTTTTTAAATCATAAAACGAATTGAACATAATAATTTATTTTTTTGTAATTCAAAGTTTATTAATAACAATGAATTTCAAAAACAGTAATAATGAAAACTAGTAAAAATGCAATAGTGAAAATATTAAAAACAAACAAATTTGAAATAGTTCCATTAGAAAAAATAGAAAAATTTGATGAAAAAAGTTTTACTAATACAAATGATTTTTCTGTAACTTACAAAATGTTAACAATAGATAACAAAAAACTGGATATTCAAGTTTTCAAGATTTTTGGTAATTTAATATAATAATTTATATTTTTGGACTAATAATAAAAAAATAAATATTTTTTTCCTCTATTTTTGACATGTGGGTATTTCAATAATTTATTTTCAATCAACAAGAAAACGAAAATATAACAACATGTATTGATGATTCCAAAATTACTACAAAAACTGATGCTAAAAGTCATTTCAAATTTGACGACGTAAGTAACATTAGATATTAGTCGGTATTGACAATTATTTCTTTATTTTACAATTTGGAATAATTAAATTTGTTGTATGTAATTTAGACAATCCAACAATCACGACATCTGAATGTTAATTCCCAAAATCAAGATGAGAATTTACTCTACAAGATTCAAGACAATTTGAATGGACACGAAAACAAAGAGATAATTAATTCTATCCAAGATTCGCAAAAGCAATTCAAAAATTGCAAAAGAAAATAAGTCAAAACTTGTCGAGGTTAGTAAAAAAAAACTATTTTGATTAAAGAATATTTAAAAGATTAATTTTTAATTTAAATAATGTACAATAAGTTGGTTATTTATTTTTTGTTTTGACATATTAGTCGGTATTGTCAATTTTTTATTTATTTTACAATTTGGAATAATTAAATTTGTTGTATGTACTTTAGACAATCCAACAATCACGACATCTGAATGTTAATTCTCAAAATGAAGATGAGAATTTACTCAACAAGATTCAAGACAATTTGAATGGACACGAAAACAGAGAGATAATTACTTCTATCAAAGATTCGCAAAGCAATTCAAAAATTGCAAAAGAAAATAAGTTAAAACTTGTCGAGGTTAGTAAAAAAAATCTATTTTGATTAAAGAATATTTAAAAAATTAATTTTTAATTTAAATAATGTACAATAAGTTGGTTATTTATTTTTTGTTTTGACATATTAGTCGGTATTGTCAATTTTTTTATTTATTTTACAATTTGGAATAATTAAATTTGTTGTATGTACTTTAGACAATCCAACAATCACAACATCTGAATGTTAATTCTCAAAATGAAGATGAGATATTTACTGAACAAGATTCAAGACAATTTGAATGGACACGAAAACAGAGAGATAATTACGTCTATCCAAGATTCGCAAAGTAATTCAAAAATTGCAAATGAAAATAAATTGAAACTTATCGAGGTTAGTAAAAAAAACCAATTTTGATTAAAGAATATTTAAAAGATTAATTTTTAATTTAAATAATGTACAATAAGTTGGTTATTTATTTTTTGTTTTTGACATATTAGTCGGTATTGTCAATTTTTTATTTATTTTACAATTTGGAATAATTAAATTTGTTGTATGTACTTTAGACAATCCAACAATCACGAAAATCCGAATGTTAATTCTCAAAATGAAGATGAGAATTTACTCAACAAGATTCAAGACAATTTGAATGGACACGAAAACAGAGAGATAATTACTTCTATCAAAGATTCGCAAAGCAATTCAAAAATTGCAAAAGAAAATAAGTTAAAACTTGTCGAGGTTAGTAAAAAAAATCTATTTTGATTAAAGAATATTTAAAAAATTAATTTTTAATTTAAATAATGTACAATAAGTTGGTTATTTATTTTTTGTTTTGACATATTAGTCGGTATTGTCAATTTTTTATTTATTTTACAATTTGGAATAATTAAATTTGTTGTATGTACTTTAGACAATCCAACAATCACGACATCCGAATGTTAATTCTCAAAATGAAGATGAGAATTTACTCTACAAGATTCAAGACAATTTGAATGTTAACGAAAACAGAGAGATAATTACGTCTATCCAAGATTCGCAAAGCAATTCAAAAATTGCAAATGAAAATAAATTGAAACTTATCGAGGTTAGTAAAAAAAATCTATTTTGATTAAAGAATATTTAAAAGATTAATTTTTAATTTAAATAATGTACAATAAGTTGGTTATTTATTTTTTGTTTTGACATATTAGTCGGTAATGTCAATTTTTTTATTTATTTTACAATTTGGAATAATTAAATTTGTTGTATGTACTTTAGACAATCCAACAATCACAAACATCTGAATGTTAATTCTCAAAATGAAGATGAGAATTTACTCAACAAGATTCAAGACAATTTGAATGGACACGAAAACAGAGAGATAATTACGTCTATCCAAGATTCGCAAAGCAATTCAAAAATTGCAAATGAAAATAAATTGAAACTTATCGAGGTTAGTAAAAAAAACCAATTTTGATTAAAGAATATTTAAAAGATTAATTTTTAATTTAAATAATGTACAATAAGTTGGTTATTTATTTTTTGTTTTGACATATTAGTCGGTATTGTCAATTTTTTATTTATTTTACAATTTGGAATAATTAAATTTGTTGTATGTACTTTAGACAATCCAACAATCACGACATCCGAATGTTAATTCTCAAAATGAAGATGAGAATTTACTCAACAAGATTCAAGACAATTTGAATGGACACGAAAACAGAGAGATAATTACGTCTATCCAAGATTCGCAAAGCAATTCAAAAATTGCAAATGAAAATAAATTGAAACTTATCGAGGTTAGTAAAAAAACCAATTTTGATTAAAGAATATTTAAAAGATTAATTTTTAATTTAAATAATGTACAATAAGTTGGTTATTTATTTTTTGTTTTGACATATTAGTCGGTAATGTCAATTTTTTATTTATTTTACAATTTGGAATAATTAAATTTGTTGTATGTACTTTAGACAATCCAACAATCACGAAAATCCGAATGTTAATTCTCAAAATGAAGATGAGAATTTACTCAACAAGATTCAAGACAATTTGAATGGACACGAAAACAGAGAGATAATTACTTCTATCAAAGATTCGCAAAGCAATTCAAAAATTGCAAAAGAAAATAAGTTAAAACTTGTCGAGGTTAGTAAAAAAAATCTATTTTGATTAAAGAATATTTAAAAAATTAATTTTTAATTTAAATAATGTACAATAAGTTGGTTATTTATTCTTTGTTTTGACATATTAGTCGGTATTGTCAATTTTTTATTTATTTTACAATTTGGAATAATTAAATTTGTTGTATGTACTTTAGACAATCCAACAATCACGACATCCGAATGTTAATTCTCAAAATGAAGATGAGAATTTACTCTACAAGATTCAAGACAATTTGAATGTTAACGAAAACAGAGAGATAATTACGTCTATCCAAGATTCGCAAAGCAATTCAAAAATTGCAAATGAAAATAAATTGAAACTTATCGAGGTTAGTAAAAAAAATCTATTTTGATTAAAGAATATTTAAAAGATTAATTTTTAATTTAAATAATGTACAATAAGTTGGTTATTTATTTTTTGTTTTGACATATTAGTCGGTAATGTCAATTTTTTATTTATTTTACAATTTGGAATAATTAAATTTGTTGTATGTACTTTAGACAATCCAACAATCACAACATCTGAATGTTAATTCTCAAAATGAAGATGAGAATTTACTCAACAAGATTCAAGACAATTTGAATGGACACGAAAACAGAGAGAGAATTACTTCTATCCAAGATTCGCAAAGCAATTCAAAAATTGCAAATGAAAATAAATTGAAACTTATCGAGGTTAGTAAAAAAAACCAATTTTGATTAAAGAATATTTAAAAGATTAATTTTTAATTTAAATAATGTACAATAAGTTGGTTATTTATTTTTTGTTTTGACATATTAGTCGGTATTGTCAATTTTTTATTTATTTTACAATTTGGAATAATTAAATTTGTTGTATCTACTTTAGACAATCCAACAATCACAACATCTGAATGTTAATTCTCAAAATGAAGATGAGAATTTACTCAACAAGATTCAAGACAATTTGAATGGACACGAAAACAGAGAGATAATTACGTCTATCCAAGATTCGCAAAGTAATTCAAAAATTGCAAATGAAAATAAATTGAAACTTATCGAGGTTAGTAAAAAAACCAATTTTGATTAAAGAATATTTAAAAGATTAATTTTTAATTTAAATAATGTACAATAAGTTGGTTATTTATTTTTTGTTTTGACATATTAGTCGGTATTGTCAATTTTTTATTTATTTTACAATTTGGAATAATTAAATTTGTTGTATCTACTTTAGACAATCCAACAATCACAACATCTGAATGTTAATTCTCAAAATGAAGATGAGAATTTACTCTACAAGATTCAAGACAATTTGAATGGACACGAAAACAGAGAGAGAATTACTTCTATCCAAGATTCGCAATGCAATTCAAAAATTGCAAAAGAAAATAAGTTAAAACTTGTCGAGGTTAGTAAAAAAAATCTATTTTGATTAAAGAATATTTAAAAAATTAATTTTTAATTTAAATAATGTACAATAAGTTGGTTATTTATTTTTTGTTTTGACATATTAGTCGGTATTGTCAATTTTTTATTTATTTTACAATTTGGAATAATTAAATTTGTTGTATGTACTTTAGACAATCCAACAATCACGACATCCGAATGTTAATTCTCAAAATGAATATGAGAATTTACTCAACAAAATTCAAGACAATTTGAATGGACACGAAAACAGAGAGATAATTACTTCTATCCAAGATTCGCAAAGCAATTCAAAAATTGCAAAAGAAAATAAGTTAAAACTTGTCGAGGTTAGTAAAAAAAATCTATTTTGATTAAAGAATATTTAAAAGATTAATTTTTAATTTAAATAATGTACAATAAGTTGCTTATTTATTTTTTGTTTTGACATATTAGTCGGTATTGTCAATTTTTTATTTATTTTACAATTTGGAATAATTAAATTTGTTGTATGTACTTTAGACAATCCAACAATCACGACATCCGAATGTTAATTCTCAAAATGAAGATGAGAATTTACTCAACAAGATTCAAGACAATTTGAATGGACACGAAAACAGAGAGATAATTACGTCTATCCAAGATTCGCAAAGCAATTCAAAAATTGCAAATGAAAATAAATTGAAACTTATCGAGGTTAGTAAAAAAACCAATTTTGATTAAAGAATATTTAAAAGATTAATTTTTAATTTAAATAATGTACAATAAATTGGTTATTTATTTTTTGTTTTGACATATTAGTCGGTAATGTCAATTTTTTATTTATTTTACAATTTGGAATAATTAAATTTGTTGTATGTACTTTAGACAATCCAACAATCACGACATCCGAATGTTAATTCTCACAATGAAGATGAGAATTTACTCAACAAGATTCAAGACAATTTGAATGTTAACGAAAACAGAGAGATAATTACTTCTATCAAAGATTCGCAAAGCAATTCAAAAATTGCAAAAGAAAATAAGTTAAAACTTGTCGAGGTTAGTAAAAAAAATATATTTTGATTAAAGAATATTTAAAAGATTAATTTTTAATTTAAATAATGTACAATAAGTTGGTTATTTATTTTTTGTTTTGACATATTAGTCGGTATTGTCAATTTTTTATTTATTTTACAATTTGGAATAATTAAATTTGTTGTATGTACTTTTAGACAATCCAACAATCACGAAATCCGAATGTTAATTCTCAAAATGAAGATGAGAATTTACTCAACAAGATTCAAGACAATTTGAATGGACACGAAAACAGAGAGATAATTACTTCTATCAAAGATTCGCAAAGCAATTCAAAAATTGCAAAAGAAAATAAGTTAAAACTTGTCGAGGTTAGTAAAAAAAATCTATTTTGATTAAAGAATATTTAAAAAATTAATTTTTAATTTAAATAATGTACAATAAGTTGGTTATTTATTTTTTGTTTTGACATATTAGTCGGTATTGTCAATTTTTTATTTATTTTACAATTTGGAATAATTAAATTTGTTGTATGTACTTTAGACAATCCAACAATCACAACATCTGAATGTTAATTCTCAAAATGAAGATGAGAATTTACTCAACAAGATTCAAGACAATTTGAATGGACACGAAAACAGAGAGATAATTACGTCTATCCAAGATTCGCAAAGTAATTCAAAAATTGCAAATGAAAATAAATTGAAACTTGTCGAGGTTAGTAAAAAAAATCTATTTTGATTAAAGAATATTTAAAAGATTAATTTTTAATTTAAATAATGTACAATAAGTTGGTTATTTATTTTTTGTTTTGACATATTAGTCGGTATTGTCAATTTTTTATTTATTTTACAATTTGGAATAATTAAATTTGTTGTATGTACTTTAGACAATCCAACAATCACGACATCCGAATGTTAATTCTCAAAATGAAGATGAGAATTTACTCAACAAGATTCAAGACAATTTGAATGGACACGAAAACAGAGAGATAATTACGTCTATCCAAGATTCGCAAAGCAATTCAAAAATTGCAAATGAAAATAAATTGAAACTTATCGAGGTTAGTAAAAAAAATCTATTTTGATTAAAGAATATTTAAAAGATTAATTTTTAATTTAAATAATGTACAATAAGTTGGTTATTTATTTTTTGTTTTGACATATTAGTCGGTATTGTCAATTTTTTATTTATTTTACAATTTGGAATAATTAAATTTGTTGTATGTACTTTAGACAATCCAACAATCACAACATCTGAATGTTAATTCTCAAAATGAAGATGAGAATTTACTCAACAAGATTCAAGACAATTTGAATGTTAACGAAAACAGAGAGATAATTACGTCTATCCAAGATTCGCAAAGCAATTCAAAAATTGCAAATGAAAATAAATTGAAACTTATCGAGGTTAGTAAAAAAAACCAATTTTGATTAAAGAATATTTAAAAGATTAATTTTTAATTTAAATAATGTACAATAAGTTGGTTATTTATTTTTTGTTTTGACATATTAGTCGGTATTGTCAATTTTTTATTTATTTTACAATTTGGAATAATTAAATTTGTTGTATCTACTTTAGACAATCCAACAATCACAACATCTGAATGTTAATTCTCAAAATGAAGATGAGAATTTACTCAACAAGATTCAAGACAATTTGAATGGACACGAAAACAGAGAGATAATTACGTCTATCCAAGATTCGCAAAGTAATTCAAAAATTGCAAATGAAAATAAATTGAAACTTATCGAGGTTAGTAAAAAAACCAATTTTGATTAAAGAATATTTAAAAGATTAATTTTTAATTTAAATAATGTACAATAAGTTGGTTATTTATTTTTTGTTTTGACATATTAGTCGGTATTGTCAATTTTTTATTTATTTTACAATTTGGAATAATTAAATTTGTTGTATGTACTTTAGACAATCCAACAATCACGAAATCCGAATGTTAATTCTCAAAATGAAGATGAGAATTTACTCAACAAGATTCAAGACAATTTGAATGGACACGAAAACAGAGAGATAATTACTTCTATCAAAGATTCGCAAAGCAATTCAAAAATTGCAAAAGAAAATAAGTTAAAACTTGTCGAGGTTAGTAAAAAAAATCTATTTTGATTAAAGAATATTTAAAAAATTAATTTTTAATTTAAATAATGTACAATAAGTTGGTTATTTATTTTTTGTTTTGACATATTAGTCGGTATTGTCAATTTTTTATTTATTTTACAATTTGGAATAATTAAATTTGTTGTATGTACTTTAGACAATCCAACAATCACGACATCCGAATGTTAATTCTCAAAATGAAGATGAGAATTTACTCTACAAGATTCAAGACAATTTGAATGTTAACGAAAACAGAGAGATAATTACGTCTATCCAAGATTCGCAAAGCAATTCAAAAATTGCAAATGAAAATAAATTGAAACTTATCGAGGTTAGTAAAAAAAAATCTATTTTGATTAAAGAATATTTAAAAGATTAATTTTTAATTTAAATAATGTACAATAAGTTGGTTATTTATTTTTTGTTTTGACATATTAGTCGGTAATGTCAATTTTTTATTTATTTTACAATTTGGAATAATTAAATTTGTTGTATGTACTTTAGACAATCCAACAATCACAACATCTGAATGTTAATTCTCAAAATGAAGATGAGAATTTACTGAACAAGATTCAAGACAATTTGAATGGACACGAAAACAGAGAGAGAATTACTTCTATCCAAGATTCGCAAAGCAATTCAAAAATTGCAAATGAAAATAAATTGAAACTTATCGAGGTTAGTAAAAAAAACCAATTTTGATTAAAGAATATTTAAAAGATTAATTTTTAATTTAAATAATGTACAATAAGTTGGTTATTTATTTTTTGTTTTGACATATTAGTCGGTATTGTCAATTTTTTATTTATTTTACAATTTGGAATAATTAAATTTGTTGTATCTACTTTAGACAATCCAACAATCACAACATCTGAATGTTAATTCTCAAAATGAAGATGAGAATTTACTCTACAAGATTCAAGACAATTTGAATGGACACGAAAACAGAGAGAGAATTACTTCTATCCAAGATTCGCAAAGCAATTCAAAAATTGCAAAAGAAAATAAGTTAAAACTGGTCGAGGTCAGTAAAAAAAATCTATTTTGATTAAAGAATATTTAAAAAATTAATTTTTAATTTAAATAATGTACCATAAGTTGGTTATTGAATTTTTGTTTTGACATATTAGTCGGTATTGTCAATTTTTTATTTATTTTACAATTTGGAATAATTAAATTTGTTGTATGTACTTTAGACAATCCAACAATCACAACATCTGAATGTTAATTCTCAAAATGAAGATGAGAATTTACTCAACAAGATTCAAGACAATTTGAATGGACACGAAAACAGAGAGATAATTACGTCTATCCAAGATTCGCAAAGCAATTCAAAAATTGCAAATGAAAATAATTTGAAACTTATCGAGGTTAGTAAAAAAAATTTATTTTGATTAAAGAATATTTAAGAGATTAATTTTTAATTCAAATAATGTACAATAAGTTGGTTATTTTTTTTTTTTGACATATTAGTCGGTATTGTCAATTTTTTATTTATTTTACAATTTGGAATAATTAAATTTGTTGTATGTACTTTAGACAATCCAACAATCACGACATACGAATGTTAATTCTCAAAATGAAGATGAGAATTTACTCAACAAAATTCAAGACAATATGAATGGACACGAAAACAGAGAGATAATTACTTCTATCCAAGATTCGCAAAGCAATTCAAAAATTGCAAAAGAAAATAAGTTAAAACTTGTCGAGGTTAGTAAAAAAAATCTATTTTGATTAAAGAATATTTAAAAGATTAATTTTTAATTTAAATAATGTACAATAAGTTGCTTATTTATTTTTTGTTTTGACATATTAGTCGGTATTGTCAATTTTTTATTTATTTTACAATTTGGAATAATTAAATTTGTTGTATGTACTTTAGACAATCCAACAATCACGACATCCGAATGTTAATTCTCAAAATGAAGATGAGAATTTACTCAACAAGATTCAAGACAATTTGAATGGACACGAAAACAGAGAGATAATTACGTCTATCCAAGATTCGCAAAGCAATTCAAAAATTGCAAATGAAAATAATTTGAAACTTATCGAGGTTAGTAAAAAAAATCTATTTTGATTAAAGAATATTTAAAAGATTAATTTTTGATTTAAATAATGTACAATTAGTTATTTATTTATTTTTTTTAAAATATTAGTCGGTATTGTCAATTATTTCTTTATTTTACAATTTGGAATAATTAAATTTGTTGTATGTACTTTAGACAATCCAACAATCACAACATCTGAATGTTAATTCTCAAAATGAAGATGAGAATTTACTCTACAAGATTCAAGACAATTTGAATGGACACGAAAACGGAGAGATAATTACTTCCCTCCAAGATTCGCAAAGCAATTCAAAAATTGCAAAAGAAAATAAGTTAAAACTTGTCGAGGTTAGTAAAAAAAATCTATTTTGATTAAAGAATATTTAAAAGATTAATTTTTAATTTAAATAATGTACAATAAGTTGGTTATTTATTTTTTGTTTTGACATATTAGTCGGTATTGTCAATTTTTTATTTATTTTACAATTTGGAATAATTAAATTTGTTGTATGTACTTTAGACAATCCAACAATCACGACATCCGAATGTTAATTCTCAAAATGAAGATGAGAATTTACTCAACAAGATTCAAGACAATTTGAATGGACACGAAAACAGAGAGATAATTACTTCTATCCAAGATTGGCAAAGCAATTCAAAAATTGCAAAAGAAAATAAGTTAAAACTTGTCGAGGTTAGTAAAAAAAACCAATTTTGATTAAAGAATATTTAAAAGATTAATTTTTGATTTAAATAATGTACAATTAGTTATTTATTTATTTTTTTTTAAATATTATTCGGTATTGTCAATTATTTCTTTATTTTACAATTTGGAATAATTAAATTTGTTGTATGTACTTTAGACAATCCAACAATCACAACATCAGAATGTTAATTCTCAAAATGAAGATGAGAATTTACTCTACAAGATTCAAGGCAATTTGAATGTTAACGAAAACAGAGAGATAATTACTTGTATCAAAGATTCGCAAAGCAATTCAAAAATTGCAAAAGAAAATAAGTTAAAACTTGTCGAGGTTAGTAAAAAAAATCTATTTTGATTAAAGAATATTTAAAAGATTAATTTTTAATTTAAATAATGTACAATAAGTTGGTTATTTATTTTTTGTTTTGACATATTAGTCGGTATTGTCAATTTTTTATTTATTTTACAATTTGGAATAATTAAATTTGTTGTATGTACTTTAGACAATCCAACAATCACGACATCCGAATGTTAATTCTCAAAATGAAGATGAGAATTTACTCAACAAGATTCAAGACAATTTGAATGGACACGAAAACAGAGAGATAATTACTTCTATCCAAGATTGGCAAAGCAATTCAAAAATTGCAAAAGAAAATAAGTTAAAACTTGTCGAGGTTAGTAAAAAAAATCTATTTTGATTAAAGAATATTTAAAAGATTAATTTTTAATTTAAATAATGTACAATAAGTTGCTTATTTATTTTTTGTTTTGACATATTAGTCGGTAATGTCAATTTTTTATTTATTTTACAATTTGGAATAATTAAATTTGTTGTATGTACTTTAGACAATCCAACAATCACAACATCTGAATGTTAATTCTCAAAATGAAGATGAGAATTTTCTCTACAAGATTCAAGACAATTTGAATGGACACGAAAACAGAGAGATAATTAATTCTATCCAAGATTCGCAAAGCAATTCAAAAATTGCAAAAGAAAATAAGTTAAAACTTGTCGAGGTTAGTAAAAAAAATCTATTTTGATTAAAGAATATTTAAAAGATTAATTTTTAATTTAAATAATGTACAATAAGTTGGTTATTTATTTTTTGTTTTGACATATTAGTCGGTATTATCAATTTTTTATTTATTTTACAATTTGGAATAATTAAATTTGTTGTATGTACTTTAGACAATCCAACAATCACGACATCCGAATGTTAATTCTCAAAATGAAGATGAGAATTTACTCAACAAGATTCAAGACAATTTGAATGGACACGAAAACAGAGAGATAATTACGTCTATCCAAGATTCGCAAAGCAATGCAAAAATTGCAAAAGAAAATAAGTTAAAACTTGTCGAGGTTAGTAAAAAAAATCTATTTTGATTAAAGAATATTTAAGAGATTAATTTTTGATTTAAATAATGTAAAATTAGTTATTTATTTATTTTTTGTTTTGACATATTAGTCGATATTGTCAATTTTTTCTTTATTTTACAATTTGGAATAATTAAATTTGTTGTATGTACTTTAGACAAACCAACAATCATCACATTTAAATGATAATTTTCAGAATTATAACAATATTAGTTATTATTATATAATTATATAAAGTACAATTGATATTATTATTATAAACATATTTATTAACGTACTAATTTATATTAAACTGTTCTAATTTTTCTTTATAGAATGATGTGACAATGGATACTACAATTCCAATTCATGAACAATCTTCATCTAATTCCAAAATTAGTATTGAACAAAATAACTTAATTATAAATTTATCAAATGAAATGAAATATGTGAGATTGGAATTGGAAAAAAAGAATTTTTATTTAAAACAGATAAATGAATCACTATTAAAAATTCATAAAGAAAACCTATAAAATAGATGAAAATTGTTCAATTGAATGTAAGGAGAGAATGAAAGTAAATTTACTAAAATTGGCTGAAGCGTCAACAATTCTTTGTGGTAAAGATTTAGTTCATGAATACATTCAGAATGAAAGTGTTACTTTCAAAAAAGGTAAAGCAACTTTTTAGAAAGTGATTACATTTAATTTATTTTAATTAAATACAAATATTGTTTTTTTATATGTGACACGGACAGTTAAAAGGGACCTACGATCCGAAAAAATCGATTTTCACTTTTTTATTTATTCTTATAGTAAATAAGCTGCTCTTTCCAACGCAATAAACCGCAGCTTTCTAGCTGTATTAGTTTTCTCACAATTTCACTTCAAATTTAGATACTTTGACAAAAAACAGTGCAAAAAAACTAACTTGGTAAACTCCGAAGTCGTTTTTCTCGAAATCTTTTTTTCGGGTCGTAGGTCCCTTTTAACTGTCCGTGTCACATATTCTTAAATAGTTTATATCTTTAATTTATATAATGAATAATAATATAAATGAAAAATCACTTTTTTTACAGACTATTAATTTTATTACAATATTTTTTTACATATTTTAATTTTTATTAACATATAAATTTTTTTATAGGAGATAAAAGGAAATCGGTTGACAATAGTGTTGGTTGTAATTCCAAATTAATAAATGAGAAAAAGAAAAGGAAAATAGATGATGATTCTTCTAAAAACAATTACAACAAAAGTGAAGCAAGCACTTCAAAACATGTTCGTATAATAATAATAATAATAATAATAATAATAATAATAATAATAATAATAATATTAATAATAATAATAATAATAATAAATATTTAATTCTTAAAACTATTTTAAAATTATTTTTTAAATTCTTCATATTATTAATTTTCAATTAAAAAATATAAATTTTAATATTAAAAGAATAATATTTATTTTTAATGGATTAATTAATGTTGTTAATTTTTATATTTTTAATTTAGGAAATTAAAGAAACAAAAATGGACAATGAAGTTTTAAAAAAATATAGTATTATTGGCAAAAAGGTTAGTATTTAAAATGTTTAAATGTTACATATATTATTTGGAAAGTTTTTTTTTTAAATTATGTAAATTAAATTTTTATAATTTCTTTAAATAATTTTAAAACGACATTACATTATTTAATAAATATTTTAATCACTTTTTAATTTTGACAGATCCATCTTGGGGAACAAATATTTATTTCAACAATGGAATGGAAGAATATAAGTAGCATTAAAAACTATACTTCAATGATTAGTGCATTGGCAGTAGCAATAATGCCAAATGATTTAAATGTTTATTGTTTCGATACATCGCGAGCAAAACCTGTAAATGGTATAGAAAGGAAATTATTTCCAAAAAAAGTATTGAAAGTCATTGAAGGTATATATGCATTGTAATTAATAATTTTTATTATAAATCTATTACTTAAATGAATTTTATAATATTTTGAATAATAATATATTCATATTAACAAAATGTATAATTTTTTCAGATGTTACAAATGATTTTATGAAGAAGGCAAAATTATCCAAAAAAGAAAGGAATGATATTTTAAATAAAATAAAAAGTATCATTTCAAAGAAAATAAGAAATATTAATCAGTTATAATGATTTTATTTTACTTAAAAAAAAAAAATAAGTTGATTTTTAATGTTACATAATATTGTATAATGATTGTTTGAAATGTTGTGAATTTAAATTGCTTCTATTGTAAAAGTAATAATACTTGTAAGGAAGAAATTTAAGAAATTTTTCCACTTTTACTATTCTAAAAAAAGGGTGTGCTTCGATTATTATCTCTAAATTCATTGTGGTAAAATTATAAAAGTCTTTGTACTTTTGTACCTAAAGTTTTAAGAAAAGAAACATAAAATATATATTTGCTATATTTGGAATTTATTAAAATTGCTACTTTGAATGTGGGTCAAAATATTACTCACATTCAGAGCAGTAAAAATATTGAAAAATTTTTTTTTCTTGTTTTTATACAATATTAATTAATGATGTTATTGGATAAAAATTTAATGGTCAAAAAGTATGTAGTAAATTCCTTTATTGTACCCAGCCGTTTAATGTAATTGTAAATTCATATTAAATAAAATTTTTAATTTTCTTTATTTCTTATTTACTTCATAATTGTTAAATAATTAAATTTTAAAAAATATATAATTTTCTTATTTCATAATTCACATAATTGAATATTTTCGACAAAATATGTATAAAGGTACGCAGTAAAAGTTATATCATCATGATGGTCACCATCATAGCAAAAATGATGAAAATAATTTTTGCACTTTATTTAAGGATAATTCAATTAATGAAAATTTATATTGCCATAACGTTATAAATAGTAAAGATTACATTGAAAAATAAATTCATAGTCAAAAAAAGGATATTGATTCAATTCAAATAATCGGTGATGATACCAATGACTGTCCCCAAACGGAAATGCGCTTGGGCGCAAAAAATGCTCTGATTGAGAGATTAGAGCGCGTTTATTTAAAAAACCTTGATATATTAAGTATTTTAAATGGACATGTTTTAATCTACCAATCAAAGTACTTTTCGTAGCGCAAGCTCAATTACGTTTGGGGACGGTCGTTGACATTTCTGGATGAATTCAATTAATTTAAAATGAATTATTTTTTTTTATTAAATTTAAATATAAATACTGTAAGAGAAGTTTCTAATGATTCCAGTTTCTTTGGTCAGAAATTTCATGATTGTTCAAATTTATGAAATTGTATTGGGTGAAATTAGTTTTGTTAATACAAGAATTTATATAACAGTAAATAAGAATTTAGTTTATGAAAGTGATGTTGAAATTTTTAAAGCAAATGTAATTTGGAATATTTTACAAAATTGTTTTCTTTCATTGCGTGATAAAACTGTAGATTTTAAAAATTTTGAAGACAATTTTAATTACATTGAAAGGACAAACTTTTGTACCTCTCAGTTCTAAGAGTAGTAAATTTACATATGTGGATCAAAATTGTTTAAAACATAAATAATATTTTGTTATTAAAGATGAATGGTCTCAATTTTCAAAATTATTCATTTCTAAACTGTTAAACGAATATCCAAAAAAAAAAAATAAATAAATAAAAATAAAAAAAAAATAAAAAAAAATAAAAATTATGATAAAAATTTTGCTTTGGAAAAAAATATTTCTAATACAATAATGGAATTGTCAATTTTTGCTTTGGTGTCAAAAACACGGTTTATAAAGTAAAAAAATGAATTTGAAAAAAATATTGGAAAATATTTTAAATTTGCAAGTTTGAGAAATTAATTTTAATTGTAATAAAAATGTCTCAATCTTCTTCTTCTACAATAAACCAACTGATGGATGAAAAAGAATTTGTATAATTTAAATTGGTATTAAAACTTTTGAAATACTATATCATTTTCAAAATGTACTGTCACAAAAAAAGGTAAATTCCTTTTAAATGTAATTTTACTGTTAAACATAAAAAATGTAAATGAAAATTTAGTTTTCTCTTTATAATATGTTGGTATGAATAAATTTTACTATTTGAATTAAATAAATTTTTTTTATTGTTCGAAAAAAGCTTCATATAAAAATAATAATAATAATAATAATAATAATAATAATAAAAATAATAATAATAATCCACTTTAAAAAATAATATTTTTTATTTA